>VDFB02186977.1:0-11454 GCA_007258455.2 Sequoia sempervirens | reverse complement strand
GATTCTAAATATATAATTTGTTTTGCAATTGAATTATTATTTGTATTTTTCAATTAATTTATAATAAAATTGGTGCATAAACTTTAAATATCAGAGTTTTTTACTATTTGAATAACTTTTGATCAACATAACATTTTGACAAACGGATTGCACGAGAGAAAACTTCAGACAATTCTTTTCAATTTAAAAAAAAAAAATTCAAAAAATGATAAGTTTAGGTCATCTTATGCATGTCGTACATGACGATTTTTCAAAACAACAAATTTGCCTAATAAAAAATTAACAAAAAAAAAAATATTCAATAAAAAATTACAAAAAAATATCAAGAGCAAGGTTCAGTGAGTCATAAAACTTTTTCCAAAAGGATTTAGAAAAATACGATAATTTAAGTCAAAATATGGATGTCATACACATGCATGGTATGGCACAAAAAATGACTTTAAAACAAAGGTTTTTGAAATGACAAACTCAATTTGTACACCGGGTATTGAAATAAATTATATATTTGGAAACTAGACTCCAAGCACTACATTTTATGATTAGTGACTTTTTTAAATATTTCATCTCTAAGTGCTTCAAATTTTAAGGTCAAATGTGTCAAATACTGAAAATCAGGGAAAACACTTCCACTTTTTGGCCAAAAAGTGGACTCAACTTCTTGCACACACCCACTTTCCTTTTACAACTGGTTGATTGCCAAGTCAAAAAAATTGTTGCTCTGCATTCTCCATACCAAGATGTGTCCACATGTCAATTTTTAGAGCCTCATGAATTGATTTACTATTTTTGGCATATCAAAACCAAATACAAATTATTCAGTTTTGCATTTGCATTCCTGATAGCCTTTCTGAGAGGTCAACTTTGACCTTCAATATCTCATGCATGATGATGATTCAAGATAATCCCTTTTGTACACGTGCTTATGGTACCTAAATGAACTTCTATTTTCATTGGTAACTCGCCAGCAGTTGATTTGCTATTTTTCCAATGAGGTGATCTCTTGAGTTTTAACTAGTTCAAAATAGTTGATTGTTGCAGAAAGTTCAATTGAACAACTTTGAGGTTTAATATCTTTCACCTCATGACTCCTTTCTCTGAGTCATCTTTTTTATTGTATTATTTGGACCAATGGCTACATGCTTGCAAGTTTTTAGGTCTTTACGAGGCCATTTGATCAGTTTTCAAAGCTGATTCCGGAGCCAACTTGGTCAGTTTTCACCATTTTGCAGAAGTCCCTGAAAGCAAGTTTTAATGAAAACCCATTTCGTGTTTTCACTCCAAAAACACTCTGAAGCTGTCTCAGGTAAATTTGAGTGAGAAAAGTTGTTTGAAAATGAAATTTTTTTTAGTCGGGTCCACGGGGACCCGACATCTATCACACAACTTGATGAAAGCCATGGACTCAAAGGTTGATCACATTAATCTTGTTGTAGAAATGAATAATATGGTGAAAGCTATATAATATTGAAACCTTGTTGTGAAGAAATATTTATCATTTTGAACAAAAGATCAAAGAAATTTGTTGCATTACATAGGTCAAAGATGGTTGTTAATGTTGCAAATGTGGAAAAAACTTTTAAGCAATGCTCTGCAATATGTGAATGTGGTTGTAGCTCTTGTCAGTTTGCCTAAACTTATAATAAGGTATATGTGCATGTTGTCGCAGTTAAGTATGGTGGAAGATTTATGAATTTTTTAAAGGAATTTTGAATTCTTGCAAGTCCGGGCAGATGCTTGTTTAAGGCCACATAATTCTCAACCAAGTCCAAGATTGGTGAATGGTAAGGCAACTTATAAACGCTAATATTGTTCAATCTTCTTGATTACTTGAATGCATATTTGCATGGAATTGCCTTGGCTCGGGTTGGAAGTCAGATATAGTTAAGATTGAGCAGATGGTGATGCTTCCCAGTACAAACAGAATAACGCCTTCCCTTTAATGAGCTCTAGTTTAAAACCCTTTGTATAACGCCTTGCCCACAGTGGAATATACATCAGAATTTGCAAACGAGGAACGCCAAAAAGGAGTACACACATGATGGATACTTTGAAAAGGTCTTCAGCAATAAAAACGAAATTGCAATATACACGCTTTCCAGCTGAAGGGGCTACCAATGGAAATGGTGAAAATGTGTTAAATGTGTGTTATATATGATTGAAGTATCCATAAATATTTTCATACAGGGGCTACTATAATCACATGTAATCAGCAGTGAAGGGAATGCCATGAGCGCCAACTGCAAATGCACAGAATGCATTTATTGAAAATGCTTTAAACTATGAACAAATATAGAAGGGCACGCGCCCAGGCTCCCAGCTCATGCAAAGCATGGATCTGTTGAAATGAGACTTTAGAAAATTTTCAAACAAATGCATTTTTCAGTTATGGTGCATAATCCCTCAAAGCCACGCACCAACAACTTAGGTTTCAAGAGCACGCATGGAGGTAGGCTAAAAGAAAGCGAGAGAGCTCAAATGAAAATAAGGATTCGAGCTGCTTTGTGAAGGCCACGCCATGGCAGCAGGATATGCTCAAAATGGATGTGTTAAATAGTCTTTCAAAGCTTTCAAGCAAATTGCATTTGGCGAGGGAGCTTCTACGCAGAGAATAAAGGAGGTGCTACGCTGGCTGCGTATGCACAAAGGCATGATTTGTTGAAAATGACTTCAGATGTCTCAATGTAATTGATTCAAAGAGTGAAAAAGCATGTACAAAAGGGGGGCTAGAGAGAATATTATGAATGGATGGCGCACAAAGTGAGTTCTTTGAAGAGACTTGAGCCATATTCACAGGGTATAGAGATCGATCAAAGCACTTAGAACAAAGGAACTTCATTTGACTTCTATGCATAGTAGTATGATGGTGTTGGCTCTTGATTGAAACCCTCAGCAAATGTGATCCCATGGAATGCCGTCGTTGCATGATATGCACAAAATAGATTTGTTTAAGAAGCTTTGAAAGCTTCAAGCATCGCCATCAAATGGAGAATGCGCTGACCAAAAGGAGCTAAAATGCATGTATTGAAGGGCCTGATGGGTATTTGGATATTGAATTAGAGATCAGAGGAATGTTGCAGTGAAAATGCTTTGGAATTATTGAAGAGGCAGGGGAAGCCGCCATGGCTAAGTTGAAGGCAAAGCACGGGTAATGCAGAGCGAATGAAAGAGAAATTAGGGCAAGTCAGAAGCTGAACAGTGAAAGATGAACTGATGAATGCAGAAAAATCATGGTCATCCCCCACTATCTTTCGAGATGAAAGTGTTCGCCCATTAAATTTAGGGAGCGCGCACGGTAAGAGGTGGGCCCAGGTTAGGGGAAAGTATACGAAGGGCTTTAATGCTTATAATAAATATTGATTATTATGTGGCCAGGTGAAATATTAAAAGGTTTTTTTTATTTCCCCACTTGCTCGCGAATTTGAAATGCTCATTGATTAATTTTTCCGAGGTTTGCGAGAAGGCTAGTATGGTGGGGCCCGATCTTTTAATATTTTGAAAGCTCGTCTACTGAAGTTCAAGGGTAAAGTTAAAAAAATTCGCGTGGTGAGGTTTTGAATTTTTTTTAAAAGGGGCCCGATATAATTTTAAATGTCTTCTTATTTGTGAAATAAGGTGGACTTTCACTTGAATGTAAAATGAAGGTGAGTTTCACGGGAAAAATGGATAAATAGGGGAAAACCCCCAATTGTCGTTCATGATTCGATTGTTGTTCACTCCTCGTTCACCTGTCCCCCCAATATCCGTTTACATTTTAGTCATTAAAATTTTGTAGTTATGTCAATTAAAAATTAGACATTACACCAGTATATGTTCACTACTTAGTCTGTAACCAACCAACAAAAAAAAACAAATTTAAACATATATTGGTACAATTATGTTTTCAACGCAAGTCAACTTGCACAAAATACAGTCATTTATGAATTAAAAAAGGTATAATGATGTTTACAATAACCACTCCATGCAAGTGGCTTAAAGCTTCTAGTGCATTGTATTTACATGTATACATAAACAGTTAATGGTGCACAATGTCACATAATTTAAAACATTATAAATAGTTAATAGTCAACATTCTGACATAATACAAAACATTGAACAATTTTATAAGCTATCAGTTGCACAATCACCCACACATCCCTTGACATCTTCATGCATTAACTCAGTCTACTTCTAGTACCTACATAAACAGTTAATGGTGTAAGGCTCCTAATATACCAAAAACCATAGTATATTTCATATATCTGACTGAATTTAATAGAGCCACCTATTTTGACAATTAAACCAAATATAAAATTGATTTCCTAAAGGCCACGACAAAACTCAGGCATAGATGGCCACTGCAAAATGAAATGACGGATTGTTTCCCACAAAAAATTCAAATTTGAAACTCACCCACCACAATTCAATGCATTCAATTTACCCATTCGAATGAAGTTTTAAGAGGGAATTTCCACGGTCATTTTCATTACAAATTCCTGAATATCCTTTGCAGACTTCAGAGCTTACTAAGGCAACTTCTGCACATTCCTCTTAAAGGGAGCTTATTCAGGTCGGTACACCTAGAATAAGTAAATTCATGTTTTTATTTATCAGTATACTAGATTTACATTTATGTTGTATATTTCATTATTCAATATTCTCTTTTATTTTTATGTACTCAGTGTTTACATTATTTTCACCCTCTTTGTTTTACAACATATTCATGGTTAATCTTTTCTATTTAAGTACTCGATGGTTACATTTGTTTCAATATTCAATATATTTTTTTCTATTTAAGTACTCACTGGTTACATTATTTTCAGCCATACTGTTCTACATTTTTGTTGTTTGTTTCATTATTCAATATACTCTTTTATATTTATCAGGCATAATGTTTTATTTATTCAATATATTCAGTGTTTACATTATTATAGGCTTAATGTTTACATTTATGTTGTCTGTTTCATTGTTCAATATAATCTTTTATATTTATGTACTCAATGTTTACATTAATTTCAGGCATACAAATAATTTTGCTTTCACTCAGCTATTCAACTTAGCATTATTTAATCATATCGTAGTTACATTATATTTATATTTATGTACTCAGTGTTTACATTATTTTCAAGCATACCAATAATTTTGCTTTCAGTGAGTTGTTCAACTTAGCATTATCCATTATTTAATCATATCGTAGTTACATTTTTTTCACCTGCATTCATCATAAATCAAAGATTATAATAGCAGCATTATACCATACATCAAATATAATAACATCAGCATCAACCATTTTTTAATCATATCACAGTTATATTCTAAATATGTCTTTAATAATGTGTAGGGTTTCATCATAGCAGATTGTATATATATATATATATATATAATATGATAAGAATGTGTAGGGTTTCATCAAAGTAGATTGTATATATATATATATATAAAACAAATCTGATAAGAATGTGTACGGTATCATCATAGCAGATTTTATATATATATATATATAAAAAAAAATCTGGTAAGAATTTGGTGTTTGATTGCATTTTGGCATCTTAAAAAATCATTTCTGTGTATGGCATTAAGGTTTTGACTGTAATCATTTCTATTTACATGTGACTGCTGACTGGTAGAAAAATGATCCCTCGTGAACTATTCTGTCTTATTCTGTGATATTCTTATCAGACTGTAGACATACATACATATATATATATACATACATATATACATATATATATATAGTCATGCCATCTACTGTTTCCTCATATCAAGCCGTGTAGAGTTTACATGTGACCAGTACAAATTTGATCCACCTCTCTCACCTGCAAGATTGTTTGTTCAATAGTGGATTTTTGTTGGGTTCGATGGTGTTTGATTGCATTTTGGAATCTTTAAAAATCATTTATGTGTATGGCATGAAGGGTTTGGCTGTCTTATTCTGATTTATTTTGTCGTGAATTACTTTGTCTTATTTTGTCTATGGCATCGACTTTTTGACTGTTATGCCTTTTATTGACATTATACTATGAAGTAATCACATGTAATCTGATTTAAACAAAACATTGACGGAATTTTGACCAATTATCATCATGAAATTTATTGGGTATATAATAAGATACTTAATCTTCAAAGATTTTTTCATTTAATCTTATATGGAGCTGCAGAAAAAATCTCCACCTCTTAATAACATTGTGTTTCCACAGTCCATGACCATTAGTAATCAAGATATCTGGATAAAACTATGTGCAATTTTTCTTCATCAATGTTTCAGATCATACCTTGATCTAAAACGTTGATGAAGAAAAATTGCACACATATTTATCCAAAAATCCTAATTACTAAGTCTCCACCTCTCTTCTCCTGCAAGATTGCTTTTTCAACAGTTGGTTTTTATCAAGATTTTTGGATAAAACTGTGTGCAATTTTTCTTCATCAATGTTTTGGATCATGGAGTATGATCTGAAACATTGATGAAGAGAAATTGCACACAGTTTTATCCAAAAATCTTGATTACTAAGTCTCCACCTCTCATCACCTACAATATTTCTCTTTCAATAGTGGGTTTTTTGGGTGTCGTTAATGTTTGAGTGCTATGATTTTTGTTCACATTATTCTATGAACTAATCTCATGTTATTCTTTGTTGCACTAACAAGCTATTCAATTTTTATTGTTTGTGTAGGTTAACTGGAAAATAATGGCACCTGCTAGAAGGACTACAAGGGTTGTAGGAAGAGGAAAATGTGCAATTAGAGTAACTCGTGGGGTGCACTTCATTGAAACATAGCCTGATGAGAAAGTTCATGCAAATCCCAGCCCACAAGATGTTCCTAATTCTACAGATGAAGCCACCAACACAACAGAAGTTGAACCTCCTGTTCAGCCAAATGTTCAACCTACTGTGCAACTGCCCTCACCTATACCCATTAGGAAGTGGACATATGTTGATATGGAAGGAGCAGTTAAGAGTGTTGAAGAACAAAACATGTCAATCAGGGCAGTAGAAATCAAGTGGGGTATGCCACCTAGCAGTTTGAGGGCGTGGCTATTAGGACAAACCACCACAAAGAGGAGGGGTCCACATACAATTTTAACTGAAGAGGAGGAGATTGAAGTATTTGAATGGTGCAAGGACATGGCAGGATTGGGCCATGGATTGAAAGTAAATCAACTAAAAGCCACAGTTTCCCAAATAACTATAGGTCGACCTAATCCTTTCACAAATGGGGTCCCTGGGAGGTCATGGTGGGTAGGATTTCGAAGAAGGCACCTAGATTTGACAATCAGAATAGCTGAAGTAGTGGATAGTGATAGAGTGATTATGGTTCGTTCTTCTATCATGCAAGAATTCTACAACAACCTCGAGAACCTAATCAAACTTAACCACTATGGAGCTAGTCGAATATGGAACTGCGATGAGACTGGTATTCAAGTTGGTATGAACTGTGGCATGAGAGTTATTGCCAAATTGGGTACCAAATGTGTACCACATTTGGTTTCAAAAAGTAGAGAGTGGATCATAGTGTTGGCTTGTGTAAGTGTAGCTGGGATAAGCATTCTTGGGTTCTACTTGTTTAAATCAAAGAGACACATGCAAAACTCTATCTTTAATTGTGAGGTAGGGGCATTGATGGTAGTCCAAGAACATGCGTGGATGACAAAGTAACTATTTCTCCAATGGTTAGACCACTTTGTAGCTAATATCCTTGGTGTGGTTTCACCAACAAATGGGGCCCTTCTCATTTTTGACAGTCATGGCAACCACGTGGCTTTCAAGACCATTAAACAATCACAAAAATTAGGAATAGACCTGCTAATGCTGCTTGCTCATAGCAGTCACAAGCTACAGCCATTGGATGTCAATGTTTTTTCTCCATTCAAGGCATATTTCAGAGAGGAAAGTACTATTTGGTAGGCTACAAACCTGCATATTGATATTGGATGTGAAGAGTTGGCAAGTCTTGCAATTAAAGCTTTCAGAAAAGCCTTGAAACCAAGCAACATTCTTAGTGGGTTTTGCAGAACAAGAATATGGCCTCTTAATCGGTCAGCCCTTGACAATGACATGGGCCCAAGTGAGGGCTATGTTGTTGAGGATAATGTTGCATCTCCTATAACAGAAGATGAACCTATCACAATGGAAACTGAGGATGATGTTATGGCAACAGAGACATGCTTGCATCTTCTCGGTTACAATGAGGATGTAATCGATGGTTTTGTGAGAAAATATGATGCAAGGGAAGTGGCAAGTGGTGTTGTAGCAGAATGCAATGGGGGTGATGAAGCTACATTAGACATTCAACTAGAAAACCAACAAGTTTTACCATATTTCCAACTAGAAGTTCAACCAGTTAGTGCACCCTCCACTGAAGATACAGCCAGTACATCAATAGGCTTGAGTTTTCCAACTCAAGTTAGCCAACCGGAATGGATGAATGAAGTAGCCACAAACCTTGGAGTGCAAATAAATCCAACTGAGGAAGAAGTCAGCCTCTCAATGCCTTCCCCACCACACATTGATCCACTTGAATTGATACATTACTTCACTAATGCAATGAATTGGCAAGACAATAGTGATGGTCAAAGTGAAGATGAGAATGCTATTAGTGAGGAAGAAGTTGAGTTTGTGCCATGCACCCCACATGATGGATCGTAATCAACAAGACCAATCAAATTTTTTTTGAAACTTCCAGTGCATAGGGTCTAAGGAACATCACAGAGAGGTCGTTCGAGAGTGCTTCGCCTTAGTAGGCAGTCCCAAGTATTAACATCTGACGCCTTCATCGAATTGTTCAACCAACAAGAGGTAGAGAAGAAAAGGCAAGAGGAGTTGTAGCAACATAAGAAGGAGCAGATGTTGCAGAGAAAGGAAGACTGTGAAGCAGAAGCAATTATAAAGGAAGCAACAAGGGTTGAGAAGCAAGCAAGGAAAGTGATAGAAGATGAGCAGAAAATGATAAGAAAGCAAGAGAAAGCCATTAGACAGGAGTAGGCCAAGGCTGAACGTCTACAAAAGGAAGCATAAAGGAAAGCAAAACAAGTAGAGAAGAGAAAACATAAGTGTACAATGGGGGATCCTATACCCACCCATCATCCTATCCTGCTTGATATGATGAGCTTTTTAACACCAGCCTTTAAAGCCATCAACAATATGCATGTTGGGAGTGGCTCACAACAAATGGGATTGATTGTTGATGCAAGCTAGGCATTACTTGCTCAAATAGAAACATGCCTTCAAGGAGGTATTAACCAAGTATCACCTCCTACAAGTGGACCTGACTCAGCTACTGGTGGATATATCACGCCGCCACCTTTTCCTAGAAATATGGACAGTTGATAATGTCCATATTGAAGATTGACTTTTGATCAATGTAGCAGTATATTTTGGTGATCTGGTTTGCAAATCAGATCTGTTTATCTGCTTAAAGTTATAACTGTGATATGATTATAAGATGTGATAATGCTGATGTAATTATGTTTCAAGTATGTTTGAGCCATGTTTTTCTCTCGCACCACCTAATCAATTATTGCAGTTTGATTCAAAATATAACTATGATATGATTATAAAATGTGTCCTAATGCTACTATTGTTTGTTATTGGAACCTCAAATTTGTATGCCTTATATGTTTGATGAAGGTTTCAGCCTTCTATTTTCTGTGTTCTCACTACTTACACTATGTGGAAGTAAACCATAGGAGATGAAGACTTTAGGGCTTAAAGTTGCCCAACAACCTATGGTTAAGTTAACACGTACGCATGGTTTCAGGCTTTAGGCCTTATATGTTTGATGATGGTTTCAACCTTCTATTTTCTGTGTTCTCACTAATTACACTATGTTTCAGTCATTGTCAATAAAAAATAATCACAAAACTTTGTTAGGTAGACCCATACGCGTGGTTTGATGAAGGCATATGAAGACAATGATATACTCTTATCAATTATCAATATCAAAAATTAATGGAACTACATGTTAATTATCAGATTAATTATATATATACACATAGACACACACACACATATATGCATAGCTATATATGTACATACATATATGCATAACCATATATATGTATGTACATATATACCTATATATATATGTATATGTATATACATATAGACACACACACACATATATGCATAGCTATATATGTACATACATATATGCATAACCATATATATGTATGTACATATATACCTATATATATATGTATATGTATATACATGCAAACATATAATTAATCTAATACTAACTAATCTCATAGTTACTTTATACTATTGCTCATTTCATCCAACTTTAAGCCATATATATAAAAAGACACATTTTTCAGTATTACTAGGTCATTGCCAAAGTAAAGTCATAGACTTTACCTGTCATTAACGCTAAATGTATTTCGTTGATTGTGGATAAGTCCTCGTATTCCTACCATTAAGAGACCAATGCCAATAAATATATTCCTCCAATGAAATAAGCATCTGATAAGAAAAGTATTTATTTATGAACATGTGTATACAAGAAAATGTAAACATATCATGAAGCAATCAGAGAAAAATGTCCCTATAGAGTTTGTACAAAACCATCTACACATAATAACCCAATTTTTTAGTCACCTCTCAACTCAATTTAATTAGTTTTATGTATCCCCCACCTAGAAATCATCCCCAAGATCTCCACACTTGAGCTTAGAACAAGAAGAATGCAATCACTCACAACCCACAGCATTTTCCAACATGCAATTATTTATCTATCTCCCAGCTTCTCGAGAGTGTGAAGAATCTATTTAGTCAATACATTATCTATCTCATTCACTTTGGTCTACTTATTTTCAAGTGTTTTTCGATATGTCCCACAATCCGTTTTACCTTAAATAGTGCAAGAGAAGGTACATAAGGAACTCATGGTGAAGATGAATGCAATACAAACAAAATAAGGTCAAATAAAGTAAGATATCAGGTGTATAGAACTAATCTCTTAAGTTAATAAATTATCTATTATCATTCTTCTAAATAATTTCTCACCATCCCCCTCCATCATACCCACCCAGAAAAATTATCCTTATCCCTTATCCATCCTATAAATCCATTTTAGGTGCCTATTTCCCACAATCCACCATCACATTTCCCCTTGCTACTAAGTCCATTTTGGGTCCTTCTATCCCTCCCACCCTACCACTCCCTATCTCACTCATTCCCTCTCTCTCCCTCCTTCTCTCTCTCCCTCACACACACAACCTCTCTCCACCTCTCCCTCCCTCTCTTCTTAACTCTCTATACCTACCTCTCCTACCTTACCTCTCTCTATCTTCCTCCTTCCCTCTTTCTATCCCTCCCTCTATTTCTCCCACCCTACCACTTCCTATCTCCTTCCGCCCCTCTATCTCTCCCTTCCTTTATCCCTCTCACACACACAACCTCTCTTCACCTACCCATCCCTCCATCCCTCCCTAACTCTCTTTGAACCTATCCCTCCCACCCTACCACTCCCTATCTC
>VDFB02186975.1:0-25248 GCA_007258455.2 Sequoia sempervirens | reverse complement strand
AACTGACCATTCCTATTTGTCTGAGTTTAACACTAGCCAAATTGTCCAACTCATGTGCTCAAAATACACTAAAATCCAGCGCCAAAGTCAGCGCTAATTTCCTGTTGTGCTATTGTGATTTTTGACCCTTCTTGGAGGACACTTCCAATGTCCTTTGTTTTCCAACGACTATCTCATTTGCTGTCTCTCTTAGCCTAGTTTGTTGATGGCTGGGCCTTCCCAGTTTAGAGTCTCCTCTCACATCTACCTTCTTTCTCCCTTTTTTCTTTGGGGTTAACCAAATCTCCTCTTCTATGGTTTTCTCTTGGTTCAAAACCACAGAATTAAAAATTATCTCCTCTTTAACTTCGATAACCACTTCCTCCCAAATTTCACCCTCTTCACCCATAGTCTCACTAGTCCTAGTAGAAATAGATCCCACCTCCATTAGGGAGCCACCCAAAAACTCATCTCCCCCAAAATCTTAGTTAGGGGATAAAGCTTTGACATTCAGAACCTTATCAACGACCAACTTATAAGCTAAAGCAGGAACAAAAAGAATCAAAGCCGGATCCACACTTGAAATCTCCATCCCACTAGGAGGATCCCCAGAGATCAGGGGTTCAACCAAGACTGGCGAGGAAAACTTGGCCGAAGAGTCAACATCCTTCAGAACATCTTTTCCAAAGGGAAGGTGAACGTCAACAGCAGAGTATCTCGGGTTAGGCTCTCGATTAAAAGAAGATTTGCAGTTAGAGATAAGGTAGCCAAATTTATCACACTTCTAAATGTAAACTACAACATTCTCATAGTAGACTAGTTGAAACCATGTACCAAACTTAGAGCATAGCTTCAAAAAGTTAGGAAGCATCTTATTCACACCATTATTAACATAAAAGTGGGAAAAAACTAACCTGTATTTGGACCTGGTAATGGAATCAAAAGTAATAAATTGGCCCAAGGAATCCCCAATGCTTTTGAAGATGGATTCATCCCTATATTCCAAGGGCAACCCAGGTAGGCGAACCTAGATTGACGCCAATTTATTTAGATCCACAATAGGGTCAAAACCCAAATTCCAATGACATAAGTGATGAAAAGAAAGGTGGTGATGACTCAAACCAGCTCAACTTGATCAGACCCAAACAAGAAACTAGCCCTTTCAACCCTATTGACTCAGTTTGACACAACCTCAAACCTAGTTGCTTGTAGCCTCCCAAATATGCTTTTTTCTCAATATATTTTAGAGAAATCCATATAAAGAAAACCTAGACATCTTCTGAGACTCACTTTAGGGTTTACCAAAACATATCAAAAGATTTCATGTGGTTTCTTAAGAAAAATTTATAAAACCAATAGACTGCCCCTGTTTTTAAGCCACCAAATAACCCTCTTTTAAAAAGGAGGTACCTCCAAAACAAATAATTGTCACCAAAAATCAATTGAAAGTCTTTGATTTTGTTAAAAAATCTTAAAATTCACCATCATCCATTAGGGCCATGACCTCTAAGACACTATACTTCAAAACCCTCACTTTTCATACAATTATCAAGGGTTTATTGAAAATCCTATTCCTCGGGCTTATCCAACCTAGCCAATGCCTCCAACACTTCAAAAATACCCTGTAAAAACTCAATCTACCAGCACATAGAAAATTCTATCATCATTTTATCAAAACCCTACTTTAACACCCCACTTTCACTTGGAAAACACTCTATTCTACCCTAGGGCATCACCCCAAATCTATCAATTTGCTTTCTCAGACTTCCAAACCATATGAATAACTAACCTACCATGGAATAAGTCATTCCACCAAGACACAGGCCATGAAAATATGTGGAATGACTTAGAATGTTATTTTATCTCCAATCAAACCCCTCTCTGGTTTCCTACAGGCAGATTTAGGAAATTGAAGAGAACTCCCTCAAATCTCAATGATAGAATCTCAAACCTGAAGAAAATGAAAGCTAATTCATGCTACTACAAAATAAAATGAATTTCAAAGAAATTACAAGTAGTACGAGACCGTACAGTCCTTGAAAAGTTTAGAAATATAGAGAAATTACAAAAATAATGTTATATTTGATTAGAAATCTTCAATACAACAACACAACCCATGCTCGAGCCTTCTAGAGGATTTATATGATTATTCCATTTAAATTCTAACAACCCAATTCCTATAACCAAATTTTAAACTACTACGACCCTTCACATTCTAGGAAAGTTGCATTTTTGCAATTTCTTGTCTTGACAACTTTACATAATTTTGCAACTTTTTACACTTTGACTCAAATGACTCAAAATTGATCCCAATTACATGGAAATGGTCTCAATAGACCTTATTGAATATAAAAGGACCCTAAACACCTATTCCTAACATCCTAACCCCTAATGAAAAATTCATTTGCTTGGTGCTCCTGCACCATACAACCCCCCTAAAAAATAACTCATGTCACATGAGTTGGGCGTTGTACCATGCTCCATCTCAGTTCCTCATTTCTTTCCACATGCTCTCTGGTCTGGAAATATCCTTTGGTTCAGATTCTGAGTTCTTGTACCATACCCTACATCCTTGACCTTGTTTGCACATGAACATGACTCCTTTGCAATCAGACCTGATGGTTGTTTGCTAACTGTTTCTTGATCAAAACTTGACATTGCTCTAGCCTTCATGCCTACAAACAAACTCTTAACAACAGTTCCTTGAACTGCCTTTCTCTTTATCTTAGGTTCATGCTCATACCTATCCTTAGTTCCTTTTTCTCTCTGTCCTTTCATCACTGTTATCAAGCCCTTTTTCCTATTAGCCTCATATGCCATCATACTATCCTTATAACCCACTGTACCTGTAGATCTTACTTTCCTTATAACCTTGCTTCCAACCAAAGGACACACCATGGTCCCTCCCATGACATTATCATACCAATTTACTATCAACTCTTCCTTTAATCCTACTTCAATCTTCACACCAGCTGTTAGAGCATTCTCAAGTCTTGAATTGACTGTAGTACCCATCTTTTTATCTTTTTTCTCAACCCCTGCAAAGTATTTCTTCCCAAACATGATCACCTTAGCCTCTTTACCCTTTCATTTTTCTTCTTCAACCAATGGAGTCAAAAAAAATGTATGCCCATCCTTCTCTATGGTGTATGTGTTTGCTCTCTCATCATATAATGCATGCTTTCCAAACTACCAGGGCCTTCTAAGAAGTAAGGGGAAACAATCCATGGGTAAGCTATCACAAACTACCTTGTCTTTATAACCACCAATTTTAAACTCAACAATAGCTTGTTCATTAACCAAAAGTGATTTCTCATCATTCAACCAAGACACCTTATATGGAAATTCATGAGGAATCTTTCACAAATTCAGTTTACTAACCATTTCACTTGAGACCATATTCTCAGTAGAGCCTGAATCTATGACAGTTTTGCATACCTTCTTCTTGCACTTACATGAGGTTTTGAAGAGAGTTTTTCTTTGCAATGGTTCCCTCTCCTTTGCTACCTTAAGTATGGTCTTCCTCATCATCAATGTTTCACCAGTTTAAGGAGCAACAAGATAGCTTGGAGAATTGGTACTTTCACACTCCTCTTCTTGTACTATTTGAGCCCTCCTTTCAGTCTTCCTTTCACCTCCACTTGATGAAGCACCTAGTTTTTCAAGGCATTTGAATGATGGATTTCCAAATTCATTACAATTATAGCACCTTCCTATAAAGACATTTGATCTTTTGCCACCACTAAATCTACCTCTAGAGCCCCTAAAACCTCCTCTTGCATCAACACCTTGCTCTTTACCTTTATTTGCTTCTCCTTGTTCCTCATATAGCTGATTTGATGTAGGGAATGATCCTCTCCCTCTTGTATTATTGCCTCTACCTTTAATAGACTTCTCTTGAATTCTTTTCATATTTTCTTCCACCCTAATAGCCAATTAGAAACACTCTTCAATAGTCTTTGGGTTAGCAACAACCAATTCATCTTGTATATTGATTCTAAGGCCACCTAGATACCTAGCCACTTTTTCAACTTCATCTTCATTTCTTCCTGACCTTATACTTAGTTTATATAATTCATCAGTATAGGTATTAACATCTAAATACTTTTGCGTCAAATCTTGTAATTTCTTATACAATTGAACTTCATAGTCTTTAGGAAGAAATTTACCTTTAAGTTTTGCTACCATCTTGTCCCAAGAAACTATCCTTGACTTACCTTGCTTTCTCCTTTCAGCTTGCTCTTAGACCCACCATAGAAGTGCATGACCTTTGAGTTTTGTCTTTGTTGCATTCACCTTCTACTCATCAGAAATATCTTCACTTTCAAAGTGGTTGTCCATGGCTGCAATCCAGTCAAGCAACTCTTCCTCATTCAAATTTCCACCATACATAGGAAAATAAACCTTTACCTTATGTGAATCACCTTTGAATTCCTTAAGAAAATTTTCCATCCAATGATCTTCAGGGTCTAATTCTTCATCTACATCTTCATACTCTTCATCTTCTTCTTCATCTGATTCACTCTCAGCTTCATCTATTCTCTTCTTTGTTTCCAACGCAACAAGCCTTGCCAACACAACATTATGAGACTCCAAAATCTTGGAATGTTTCTCTTTTAACTCCTGCAACTCTCTAGAAGAACCAACATTCTTAGGAGGCATCTTTACAAGTTTTGTCTCTTCAACTTCCAATTACTTTTCTTCAAATCTACAACTCTTCAATCAAAAAGATCTAATCCCTATTGCTCTGATACCACCTGATGAAAAGAAAGGTGGTGATGACTCAAACCAACTCAAATTGATTAGACCCAAACAAGAAACTATCCCTTTCAACCCTATTGACTCAGTTTGACACAACCTCAAACCTAGTTGATTGTAGCCTCTCAAATCTGCTTTTTTCTCAATATCTTTTAGAGAAGGCCGTAAAAATACAACATAGACACCTTATAAGTCTCACTTCAAGGTTTAACACAAAATATCAAAAGATTTCATGTGGTTTCTTAAGAAAATCTTAGAGAACCAATAGACTACCTATGTTTTTAAGTCACCAAATAGCCCTCTTTTACAAAGAGGGCACCTCCAAAACAACTAGTTATCACCAAAAATTAATTGAAAGTCTTTGATTGTGTTACAAAACCTCAAAATTCACCATCATCCATCAAGGCCATGACCTCTAAGACACTGTACTTCAAAACCCTGACTTTTCATACAATTACCAAGGGTTTATTGAAAATCCTATTCCTCGGGCTTATCCAACCCAACCAATGTCTCCAAAACTTAAAAAATACCTTGTAAAAACTCAATCTACCATCACATAGACAATTCTATCATCATTTTATCAAAACCTTACTTTAACACCCCATTTTCACTTGGAAAACACTCTGTTCTACCCTAGGGCATCACCCCAAATCTATCAATTTGCTTTCTCAGACTTCCAAACCATATGAATACCTAACCTACCATGGAATAAGTCATTCCACTAATACATAGGCCATGATAGTAGGTGGAATGACTTAGAATGTTATTTTATCTCCAATCAAACCCCTCTCTGGTTTCCTACAAGCAGATTTAGGAAATTGAAGAGAACTCCCTCAAATCTCAATGATAGACTCTAAAACTTGAAGCAAATGAGATCTAATTTATTCTACTAGAAAACAAAATGAATTTCAAAGAAATTACAAATAGTACGAGATCGTATAGTCCTTGAAAAGTTTAGAAATACAGAGAAATTACAAAAATAACGTTGTATTTGATTAGAAATCTTCAATACAACAACACAACAACCCATGCTCGAGCCTTCTAGAGGCTTTATATTATTATTACATTCAAATTCTAACCACCAAATCCTATAACCAAATTTTAAACTACTATAACCCTTCACATTCTAGGAAAGTTGCATTTTTGCAATTTCTTGTCTTGACAACTTAACATAATTTTGCAACATTTTACACTTTGACTCAAATGACTCAAAATTGATCCCAATTACATGGAAATGGTCTCAATATACCTTATTGAATATAAAAGGACCCTAAACACCTATTCCTAACATACTGACCTGAATGAAAAATTCATTAAATGCTTGGTGCTCCTGCACCAATAAGGCCAAATTGTGCTTCCCATACACCCATGGCCTAGAAGAAAGGACTGCAACCAAGTCATCCAAAGCCGTGAACTTGAAAAGGAAGAGACCACCCATCATTGCACAAATTTCCACACTTCCTTTGAGACAACGTTTAGCAACAACCTATCTCTGGACCATATCCACAAAAGGTTGGAAAGAGAGGAAATGACCCACAACCGTGTTTTCCATTGAGGAAAGAATCCTATCACTGACTGTATCAAAGATAGAAAAATACATTACCATGACAATGACTTCCTCTTCAGAGTGAGGAGAGGGGCCCTTAGTAATTTGGTTACCATTGGTCAACACATCCTTCCAACCTTTAACCTCTGGAAGGACCTTGACCGCTGACACTTCCACACCAGACAAAATCAGAATCATGGGTGACCCAGATTGACCTGGAATCAAAGGATCAAACACTCTAGTAGTGGCTCTCGAGGGACATGAGTTTGCATGTGACAGGGTGAGACTCGGGTTAGGAGGGGACAAAGGGGGATCATGGGGTACCCCAAGCACAAAATCCACCATGTGCGTAGGCTATTCAAATACAAACAGAGGAGAGAGAAGCAGGAAAAAATTGTTTCCCATCTTCTCATTTTTCTGATGGTTTGTTAAATTTGATTGTAATTAAGATTTATTGTTGAGGCTTTTACTTTAATGAAATTTATTATTTATACATCAAAATAATCAAGTGAGTTTACTTTAATAATGAGTGAATGCATTATTTTATATATTAAAATTATATATTTATTTTAGGGAATGTGTTATTTAACACATTAAAATTATTTTGGGATAGTGAGTATCTTTCAATTTAAGCTTTTATATAAATAAGAATATTAAAATTTTAAAAATATAATATTCTTTTGTTAATATATTTGAGTTAAGTATCTAGGGACCGTAAAAAGAGCACTTAAGCATATATTTTAGTAATCGATGAGTTCATTAGGATCATTTGAAATAATTTTATCATTTTAAGATAGAATCAACATTGTGTTTGGTTGAAATTGCATAATTCTTGCAATTAAGAGAGGGCTTTATGTTGGGAATAGGATACCATTTAATTGCAATCCTAAACATATTTCATGTATCTCCTAAGTCCTTGGAAAGTGTTCCCCAACACTAGGATTTAAAAGAGATTAAATTCAAATGAAATGAACATGTAAATTGACATTTGTAATTATTCCTAAATGATAGGAACATGTGAGGGCGTCCAAGAAGAGCTCCTACAAAAGAGGAGCGCATGGGGCACCCACATGGGAGGTGGGACACACCTTGAATTTAGTTAACTATTTGAGGAAAGATAAAACTTTAGTAATGCATGTAAAGATCCTAGAAGTTAGGAATTGAAATTTACATGAGTGGAGTTCAATTCAATTCAGTTCAGTTTAGTATCAGTTTAGTTCAGTTTAGTTTAGTTTAGTTATGGTTTAGTTATCTTCAGTTGCATGTAGTTAGTTTTAGTTGAATTCTAGTTGACTTTAGTTGACTTGGAATGCATGATTAATGACTTCAGTTGCATGACATATAATAGGTTGATACTTTCAGTTAACATGGGATAATCAATCATGCATGATGTTTGTATGAATGGTGGAGAGATATGTTTCAGTTAACAAAGATTGAATTGGACCCACCTTGGGCGCCCAAGTTGAGATCTTGGAGTTAACACCTTTGCATGAGAAGATATTTACAAGGCTCAGTTAAGTGGGGCCCATTCTTGGGCGCCAACTTTGAGGAGAAGCTTACAAGATATCTTCAAAACCAACAATTAGTTAAGACTTCAGTTTGGGATGCCTAGATTGATGAAGGACTTGGTTTGACATTGTTTTTCATGAAAGAACTCTACTTGCATAAGAATGGCATAGATATTTGTGAGGAGCTTTATCCTCTTGTAATTGTCAACTCTTTGGAGTTTACAATTTTCACAATTGTCTATTTATTGCAGTAAGTTGAAGAGAGTTCTAAGAGAGTACTTTTGTGAAGCATGGCACAAGATGTGTGGATTCATGCTTGGAAACATGAGAGTTTATTGTAGGTTGTGAAGAAGAATTTTTGAAGGAAAAAGAAGCATCTCAAGCAAGGATTGATAAATAATTATTGTAATCTTGTTCTAAGGTTAAATAATACAAGCACTATTGATTCTAGTGGTGGAGTTTTTTCCCGAAAGGGTTTCCCCATGATATATGCTGTGTCACTTCTATCTTCTGGTCTTATTCTTCTACAATCTTCTATCTACTCCTACAATTGGTAAAATTAATTTAAATAGATAATCATATAAAAAGAAATTGTAACAAAGAGCACTTAACTAGATCTACAATCTCATAGTTTTACAAAGTATTAAGCTACATAATTACCTCCATTTTCAACACTTTAAAGCCAAAAACTAAATGTCATTCGTTGATTTGAGAAATATTGTGCACAAACATTAGTCAAAACCTCAAGTGCTTAACCATCCTTCAAAATATAGATGGCCTGGTAAGAGTCTACTATACCATGTGTGTGAAGGAACCAATCCACTTGAGATGGCACCATTTTCCCATATAATATGTCAAAAAACTTAAACTATACCAATATCATCATCAAAATAAGAGATATTCTATTCTTTACTATTTTCACCGTTGTTCACCACATGCCAAAAGACCAAAAATGAACTTAATTTCATCTCTAACCATTCCACTAGTGATTTTTTAGACATACTATGTCATATATGTCCAAAATGAAGGAAAATTACCTTGACCCTCTCTTTACTAGAGTTTTATAATGTTTACCATGTCAAAGGGTGGGGTAGTGGAGAAAATTACATAATCCTCCTATAACACTAGGCACACATTTACAATTCTTAAATTTCTCAAACTCTATAGAAGGATAAATTTTCACTCATTCATCCTTCATTTCAACATCACAACAACTAGAGGTATTAAATTTTGCCTCATGTGAGAGATTTACATTAGGTCCTTAGGCCAAATCCTCTACTACATGGTGCAATTGGAGAAGATTTTCCTTTATTACATGGAAGTGTTCTAAGTGGTAATTAAAGAAAGCTTGATTCTCCATTACCTTAATTTCATCATGCAACAAGTAAATCCCAACTTCTATATACAACACAAAGTTAGATCTTAGATACTATGCAACATAGAACATATTTCCCTTAAAAATTAATTGGATTGGGTCCTATATTAATTTTACAATTGTCTCTTGAATCCCTACACATTATGATCCATCCATACTTTTGGCCAACTCCTAAATTCAAAGAACCCAAAACATAAGTTGCGGTTTATGATTTCCTTTTCTAAGTATGCAATGAAATTCTCCACTATGGCTTCACTCTCTACCTAGTCCTTTCACCTCCTTCCTCCTAAAGATAATTTCCATTTCTCCTCCTAGCTTCTCCTCTTTCCTTTACCATTATCGATGGAGGAGGCTATATCAACGATAAGAAAAAACTAGAGTTCGAACAACTCATGATAATTCTTATATCCTAAATGGTTTGACTTGTTATCAAGCATCTTTATAAAAATATTTACTACATTCTCTTTTATAATTATCTTTCACTTGCGTGAAATAATTACAACACCTCATTTTTTCAAATTTCTTAGATTATTTTAACCCATCATTATAACAAAATACAAACTATGATATATCTACTATTGATGCAATCTATCATTATACTATTGCCCAACAAATACTTATCCCACCCCACATTAAAAAACTTTTCTTATGTACTATCCTACACCCTTTATTAGGAAAAATTATCTTATAGATCCTTTACTAGTAGGTTTAGATCCTCCTTTGGGAAATTTTTTCCACAGTCCATCTATCTTACTAAATGTAGCTATTTGGTTGACCCCTTGATTTGCAACCCAATCTAGATAGAATATTTGGGAGTATAGGATCTTTGTATAATGGATGGAACCCACATAATTTGTAACCTTGACAATGAATTGATATAATTAAAGATGTGATCCATAGAGAGTTATTGGTCAAAGATGCATTTTTAGTTAGATTTTCTATTCATGGATGCTTTGATTGAGCACAATAGGGTGTTGGATTTTTTACATACCATGGTTTTTGTGGTACATGGTGTGTACATATAAAATACAAGAATACATAAATTTTTTAAATTAAATAGCCTATTCTACTCACAATATATGCAATAATTTTATTTTAAAGCATAAGGATTAGCAAAATTTGATGAAATTACAAAGAAATATCATCAACACAAATTTCTTGTTGCACTTAGCTATGATGGTTATTCTCAAATATTTTTTATTTGATGATATGTGAGTGCTCCTACCTACAACATGTAACATTGAATTCCAAGGAGTCTTGAAAATAGCTTGGGTTGCATCCAATTTATAGATTTTTTGGATGAAGGATTAGATGGCTAGGACCAATTTGAGGGATCAAAGGTTGTATTTTGTTGAGAGGATTAGGAGGATAAGGAAAGTAAAAGTGTCTACATTCTTGGTGAGGATAAAGGGGTCCAAGATTAAAGGGAAATCAATGGTTGAGGATTTCATTGGAGAAAATGGATGGAAAATATGGAAGGGGTACTTTGGAGTACCTTGGGGGTATGGACAAATATTTGACCCATGTGACATGTACCAAGACCCATGCCATGTGTATAAATACACATAATTTGTGTATAGAGGCCCATGCCTATGTACACTTTTGGAGGATGTGTGCGATTTGAGGAGATTAATGAGGGCTAGGAATGTGTAACTTGGGGATTAGTGGGCTAATTGGTTTTATCCAAATTAAAGAAAAGTGAATGGAAAAGAGGATTAAATAAATATGTATATTTATTTAATTTTTGGGATGAGGATGGGAGACCTAGATAAATAAATATTTTTATATTTATCTAAATTGGACTATAGAAGAGGGATGATTAATTATTTAGGCTAGGAATAGAGATGAGTGAATAGTGATGAATAATTATTTAATTAATTAAAAATAATAAAATATCATTAATTAATAAGGTGATGAAAATTGGATAATTCATTGAATAAATAAGGATTATTTAATCAAATAGAGAAGAAATGTTAGGTGTTTAGGTGAAATGATGATGTGTCAATTTTAGGTGTCTACATTTTTCCCATATTTGAGATGGTGTTACAAAGTAGCATCATTCCAAAGAAGAATAAACCAAGTTGGATGAGAAGAAAATGGTTAGATGAGGGGAGATTCCTCAATCATTTGAAGGACATACTAGGAGGAATAATGGAAAGGATGATGATTCCCCTCAAAGAGGACATGAAAGTAAGGAGAACATGGGTGTGCTCTAAAAATGGGTGAAAATATGCAAGATAGTGGAAATGCAAGATAATGAGATAAAATAGTTTAGGATATATGTGATGAAAGGATTGGAGGGATACTGGGTAAGAGATATATGGGATGGGGGAATTCATGGTTATACTATATTGGATTGAGCACTCTTTATTTGATATTACATTGGATGTTATGTACCAAGGTATAAAAGACTAGGGTGATGATGTGTACTATGGATAAGAAAAAGGTTGTAAGAGACCCTATGTTATATAGAAATATGATATATAAGACCATGATAGCATTTTAGTAGGTAGGCCACAAGAAATACTACAAATTCATTATAAATGATAATGAAAATACACAAGCAAGAAAGTAAGAACATAATGATACAAAGACAAACATGATGCTAACCTAGTCAAGATAAAAAGCCAATATTAATTGATTAAGGAGGAAGGATGTTGTTGAAATGAAAATAATATATCCTAAGAACAACACAATGATTGAGAATTATATATCTTGATGATGATAATTATATTGTGATCAAGGCTTATAACAACATGGCTAGGAACAAGACTAAGGTTTGTGATTGGATGATCTACTTAGATTTCTTAGCTAGAAGCATGGATTAGGATTGGATTGTGATTATGGATTACAAGGAGAATTAGATTTATGGGAGTGATTGCATTAGATTCCATGCAGGTATCCTCTAGCTATATACCAATGATAAATGATAAGCCAATTCTAGGTACATGGAATTATAGGATGATGGGAGATAAAGGGATGATAGGATATGATGAGATAAAGGGATTATTGATAGTGGGTGGGAATAGATAAAATATTCATGGTGGATGGATGTATGAGTTCATATTTGATCTCTAAGGAATAAAATATGCAGGAAGATAATGAAACACTATTGATATGTGGCTAATGAGGCATTGGGATGCTTGTGGTGATGTGTGATAGTTTGATGTTAGATAGATGATAAGGGATAAGAAGGTGTTTGGATGACTGGATGGAGGAATCATGACTATACTGTGTATATATTTCATGTATGAATAAGATGGAATGATTAGAGGGGATGCATATGAACTACCCATAGAATTTGATGGGAAAGGTGTTGAAACCATTGTGAGAAATTCTACCAAATTTATGGGAAATGGTAGGACATGGTTTGAATGATTGTGAGGATATATTGAGGGTTGAGGGTATTAAAATATTTATGGATGGGAGAATAGTCAAAGGGGATGAACTACAGAGAAAGCATGGTTTGAATTATTCAAATTAGGTGAGAAAAATTTCTCTCTATCCTTACCAAGATCCAAAGAAGGGTGGAAGGGTTAGAAAGGATGGGATATGGTAGGTAGCTGTGGATATAGTGGTAGGAAAAGATATGATGGAGGACAAAGAGTGAGGTATATAGGATGGGGTGGATGAAACTTTTTGCTAAGAGTAGATTTCAATTGGATGGGGAATTTACACATGAGGCCTATTTGCTAGGTTTTCATCACTAGATTAATTATTTTTCTTTAATTTTTTAGTTTTTTGATTTTTGATTTTTGGGATACAATGGATGAAGGTGGATAAGGAGTTGGATAAAGTATAAGTGGATTGGGAAAATAGTGTA
Source organism: Sequoia sempervirens (assembly GCA_007258455.2). NCBI lineage: Eukaryota > Viridiplantae > Streptophyta > Pinopsida > Cupressales > Cupressaceae > Sequoia > Sequoia sempervirens. The sequence goes on along the minus strand of VDFB02186975.1, from coordinate 12,259 downwards.
TGGGGGATGCAAGTGGGGAGAATAATCAATCATTTGTTTGCATGCTAAGATAATAGGACCCTTTTTAGGATGACCATTGGATGCTGGTAGAAACCTTCTAGATTGGAAGGTGAGCTTCTCCAAAGAAGGAAATAGGTGTAATTTGGGATGAGAGAGGATGTTGTATATTTTAATGGAGTGGAAGGTAGGTTGGATTGAGAATAGGTGGATTATGCAAAGGAATGTGGTGGTAGATGGAGGTTGAATGGAAAATGTGTGGATGAAAGGATGGGATGGTGGCATTATGAGGAAATGTTGTTAGGACCAACATTGGCACATACCTTGATGGGCATATAGATAGGGAATTTAGGATGATATGTTTTGGGACGTAAGGACCTAAAATGGATTTAAGAGATAATGGAGGATTTATGATAGTGGATTTTAGGACACAGGGGTCCAAACTAGACTTAGGAGACTTATGAATTTTATATGGGTGATGGAGGAATCTTTCAGAGTCATGAACTTGGTTACTGATTTAGATTTTATAGTTGGATTCATTGATTCTTTTTGATATGGGACCCATATGGTTTTTTATTTTTATTTTTTCTCGGTGGGACTTTGTGACCTTTTAAATTTAGTTTGATTTGAGATTATATTTTTTGGATTTGGAATATAAATTTATTATGTCATGGCAATCCTTGAATTTTATGGATTCTTTTCTTTGGAGATTTTATGCATTTTTTAATTGGAACCCAAATAAATTCTAAAGGAAATGGTAGGGGTGTGTGATGATGGATTATTTGGATAGTGTATGGAAGGAGCGGTGGAGGAAAAATGTTGGAAGAGGTTCAAGAATGTGTGCATTTGTTGATCCTAATTGGGTATTGCAAAGGATGGATTGGTAAGATAGGGGATGATGGAATTTGGGATTTAAGAACCCAAAATAGATGGGGAAGATGGAGGAATGGCTAATGGGACATAAGGGCCCAAAATAGATTTATTAGATGGGGGAAATTTAGGATAAGATGGGGGAGGGGTAGCAACAATTATTTTTGATTAGTATGATGGAGAATGAGGGATTGTGATACATGTTTTGGAGGAGCAATGGGAGGTACCTATTATGGGTTTGGAAGAATATTAATTAGGATGGAAAAATGTTGTACCAAAGTTTTAGGATGGTTTGCCTTGGGATGTGTATCCAAATCCATACAATTATGGATTTTATTTGACATGAACAAGCTCTAAGATACCTTACTAATGAAGTTCTAAGACTTTGCCTTGATATTTAATATTTTGGAGCATTCAATTTGAAATAGGATGTTGGTTATTTAAAAAAAATATGCGAATCCATTTTGAGATGGAGACGGATTGGTAATGGATAGTTATTATATTTTTACAAAAAGAAGACCACCATAGGTAAAGATAATAATTCCTAGGTGACAAGGTGATGGTTTGGTTATGAGGTGACAAAAGATTATAAAAGGGATTAGATGAGATGTTAGGATCTTGATTTGGATGGGGAGATAGATTAGAATTCTTTGGAACAATATATTGACATGCCAATATTTTCTTAGATGGTGTGATAGAAGAGGAAGGATTAACATGGCTAGACTCCTTAGATTATGCAGAAGGAAGGATGTGGGACTATGATTGGATGGTTTCAATGGTGTTAGTATTTTGGAGGGGAGAGATATGTGTTGGGTTGGTTAATAGATCATTAATAATGGATGTAGATGGGTTTGGATTAGTAAGGTGGCACGACTCCACAACTTTTGTATTTTAGGTTAGTCCTTGGAGGAACTTTGAAAATAATGATTTGGATGGTTTAGGATCTTAGATGTATGGATTGGAGGATAATAGGATAAGGGATTTAGATAAGGGATGGAGATGATAGGGAACTCATAGAAAGGTGGTGATTGGGATATGGATAGGGCATGAGATGATTTTACCTTGTCAAATGTGTCATAAGGGTGACCAATAGAAATGCAATTAGGAGTGATGGGGTAACTTGTGCTAGTGATTTCTTTGTTTTTTTATATTATGGATAGATGAGTGGTGGAAGGTTGGAAGAAATGATGTCATTAAGAGATTTAATTTTATATTCATCTTGATGAACAAGACTGCCATCATCATCAATTTAAAATGGATTTTTGGAATGGTTATGACAAGGGAACTAATCAAAACACAATGGATTCATAATTATGAGAATTGATGAGTTGGATGATGATAGTTTGGATGTATTGATGACTTTGGATTAGAGGTTTGTGTAGACACCTAAAAATGACCTAGGCCTGCAAGCTTCATTTTTTTTACCACTTTCGTCCTAGCATAATTAAGCTATTTAATTATGTCCTTGGTCCACATTCGACTATTGATTAAATAATTCATAATTATTTAATTAATTCATGTCATTTGTTCCTCCTTGATTATTAAATAAATAAATATTATTTATTTATTTAATACATCACTAATTATCTAAAGTCTTCTTTGATTAAATAAATTTCATAATTTATTTAATTTCCCTTTACCATTTATGTCTTCTTGATTAATTAAATAAATTTTATTTATTTAATTACGTCACTAATTAAGTCCCCTTCTCCTAAAAAATTAAATAAATTCTTATTTATTTAATCCTGTCCATTTTCCACTATAATTAAATAATTCATTTAATTATTTAATTAATCATTAGCTTTTTCTCCCATTTAAATTAAATAAATTTGATTTATTTAATTTAGCCATTCTCTTGAATTTGAATTAAAATCATTATTTAATTTCAAAATAATTCTTTTATCACATTCCTCCATAATTAAATAATATCTTTATTATTTAATTACTTGCTAGTTACCTGGAGTAAATAAATCTTATTATTTAATTTTCTCCAGCAACCTCTTTGTCCGTGTCGGCATTATCTTCCAATTTAATTCTTGACTTTTGACTTCTCATTTATTTTCGACCGTTGATTGAATTATTTCATAATTCAATCTCCACCCTTCATCCTTACCTGTTGCCCTAATTTTGACCTAACCCTAATGCACACAGCAATATTCAATCTTAAGCATTGATCTTAGGGTTCCTGTCATCTCTTCATCCTGGCCACACGTTCAAAATTGCAATTTTTATAAAAGGGCAATTTTGACCTCATTTGGATCTCTCTCTCAGTCTTTAGCTTTCATAGTTCATTTTGACTTCTTGCATTCTAGTTTATGTCAACTTGCTGTCAACTTAGGTCATAGTCATTAACAGTCATAGGCATTTTAGTCCATTGTAGGGTTATTTATATTTTCTGCAAATCCTTCAACACTTGCATAGGGCTTAGTCTTTGGTCATAGTTGCTCATAAATCTGAGGGCATTGTTTGTTTATCTGCAAGCTAGGAGGTGTAACAGAGGTTAATCATGGAAGGTAGAGACATAGGGTAACACTATCCCTTTTGTCTTCACCTCACTTCCATTGTACTTTGTTATTTTCATAGGATTTTCTGTTATTGTGCTAACCCCACTTTAATAATAATTTTAGGATTTTCCCTTGATTACATTGGTGAACCCGACGTTGTTAGTTCGGCTTTTCGTACGTTTTTCTTTTTGTTGTTTTCTGTTGTTTTGCAGGTACAGGTACGGATCGCCGCAACATTTTTAAAAACAGTGTGACGCATCGTATGCGTCGCGACGCATACGACAACCTTAGAGCCGCAATCACTAAGTCACAACGCAACTGACGAACAGAACGACGCATCCGTTATTCCTGAGCCGCATCTGATACCCCGAAAGCCGCATTCGAAACTCGCGCCGCAATCGTTTGGTATATCATTTTTTGTTTTCTTTCAAGTTTGCGGTTTTATTTTTGCATTTCGGGTTGTCCAATCGCAGGTTTTCTGTTTTCTGTCTTTTTCCTGCATATTGAACAAGTTTAGGTTTTCTAACACTAATCATTTCCCGTAGTGGCTTTCTGTTTTGGGGTAGAATTTTTTGTTGTCTTCTGTTGTTTTGCAGAATACTGGTACGCATCGCCGCAACCGTCGCAACGCATCTGCTCACATAAACAACGCAACCGCCCTGACAGACCGCAACTGATAATTGACAGACCGTGCCGCATCTGTCGGGTAATACCGAGCCGCATCTGTCTGGTAAAATTTTCTGTCAGTTTTTAGGTTTTAATTGCCGAATTTCAGGTTGTTTCTGTTTTCTGGTTTTCTGTCTTTTTCTGTGTTGGTTATTCCTGCATGTTAACCAGGTTAGATATTTTGTGTTACTAATAGTTTCTTGCAGCGTGTGGCAATCATTTTCCGTGTGTCCAAGACCATCACACCCAAAACTACTAACTCATCGTTTGCAGATTCGCATGTCAAAGAAGGAGAGAACAAAACAGTGTGTTTGTTTATTTCTAGCTTAGCAAACTTTGAATTTGGTGCTTTTAAAAAGAACAATCATGTCTTTCATGCTTGAGTGTGTTTGTGGAGTGGTAGGTGAGTATGCTCTCACTTGGTGAAAACCTTGTGATCAGAAAACCAAACCCATTCCTTTTTGTTAATTTACCCTTCACGATTCGGTATATCGAAGTATCCTCTCCCCTTGCGCATTCGTGCGATCCTGGGTGTAAGAGAAACGGTTACCGACTCTAGAACTTGGGCCTGCTCGCGGGAAAAGTACTCACCCTGTGATCTACTCGACCCCAGAGCACCTCGAAGCACCGGTGGACTTCCACCGGTGATATTAAAGTGGGTTCTGGGAAAGCCCAAGAATCACGTAGCTGGTTCCGGTAATTTTAGATGGATCCGGAAGGGGACTCTCGGGCCAGATGGATCACTTCCGTTTAACGGAATGCCCAATTGTAAAACACCTCTTGTCTTAGGAAGGTCCAACTGCCGCATTGGCCGCTGCTTGATATACAAGTGGCATACAGTATCATGCCCGAAGATTACTCACTACTGATCCCCTTGAGTAGAGATAGCAATTCTTTGGATGTCACTACCCAATGAATCCGAATTTGGTGTGCTCGAATGACGTTAATGAGCCGTGGAGGGGAGCCAATGCCACCAAATTCTAAGCTATCCGCTCTCGAGAAGGAAAGGTGTTCATCACCAATCCGGGGTATAACTGGTTGGCTATATCAAGTATACAAACCCAAGGCCTAGTGGCCTTTCTAGGATTGTGCTTATCTCATGTGTGTTTGGTTATCCCTTAAAACGCTGTGTTTGTCAAGTGCATTCTGGTTTTGTCACAGTCCAAACAAAACAGTCATCAAACGGATCAAACACTGCCATCAACATACAATGAAAATCACTTTGAAACAAAACTGTCATATCAGTCGAACCGCAACTGACATTCTGAAACGCAACTGCCTGATAAACCGCATCTGAAGTCTTAAACGATGCATCTGATAAACAGAGTCGCATCTGACAGTCAGAACGCCGCAACTGAAACATTGAACCGCATCTGTAGGCGTCGCGACGCATCTGTTGACCTAAAAACCGCATCTGTTAAACAGAGTTTATCTGACAGTCAGAAAGCCGCAAGTGAAAAATTGAACCGCAATTGCTTAACTGCGACGCAAGTGCTAAACTGAGACGCATCTGCCTGTCAAACCTTTTAAACTGCACAGTCAAAACCAGAGACCTCCAAACTGTCAGCCATTTGTCAAACTCTGTCATCAAAAGGATTCTGCCAGAAACCCAATTTGAAATTGCTCAAAGTTTTGTCCCTTAGCTTGCATTGATCACCTTAGGTTTCATACCTCACCCCATTTAGTATCATACATTTAGCGTTACATTGTCCCTAGGCTCATATCTTGCACACTTAGGAGTAGGCAAATCTCAAGCACCCCTTAGCAAAATCATTGTTTTCGAAATTAGACCCTTTTGGACCAAGTCATTAAACATCCTTTTAGTCATTGTCCTCTTTGGTGAGATTTCTTCCAACTCAAAAGTCTAGTTAGGAAGACTCATTAGTCATCTTGTCACCTTGTCATTAACAACAAAAGTCCTCTAGCAGTCCACGTCGAAAACAAAGTTCAAGCTCTGAAGTGCTTAGATAGCCTCATTTTACATTGCATCCACATTGCATACCTTACTCACAAAAATTCAAAAACAAAAAAAAAAAAACAGTGGTCATTTTAGTCGTCAATTTGAACCTTAGACTTCACCTAGTGTCATACTTGCATTTAGTGGACATCCCCTTTGAGCAAGCTCATTTATGGTCGAAACCAGACTTCAAAAGCAAAAAAGACAAATGGAAAACTTCATGCCAGATCCCAACAGTCCTCCACATGACTCAAACTGGACCGCGGATGATCCCTTTACCAATCTAGACAATCAACCTCTAGTGACAACACAATCCTTACCTAACAACTCATTCGAGCGCTACATGCAAAGAGATGAAAATGGTCAACTCCTTCAAGAACACATAGAAGCATTGACACAAGACCCAGAGGCCTACCAGTTGGCTGAAACAATAGCACGTCACGATAGGGACAGATTCGTAGCTATGCTCTTGAGTGAAGGAGCTAGGTTACCACCAGGATTTGACATTAACACATTACATGATCCTAATGCCAACAATGTTCACAACATCTCACACAGTGGTCAAGTTCTAAATACTACAAGCAACATCCCTTTTGGCACAACGACATTGCATACCACATCCAACATCCCAAACATCTCCAATATAATAAACGCTACATCTATTGGGGGATCACAGTCATCCACAACATCCACAACACTACCCCAATTAAATACAACCTCTCTTGGTTCTGTGACATCATCGGAAAATCATTCCAATCCTCCTGTTATCCCAACAACAAATACCACAGGGGCATCATCAAGTCATCACAACTCCCCCTTGACAACTACATCTACTACCATGAACACAACCTCAACAAACGCATTCAGTAGCTGTTCACAACATCCTTTGGGAGGACCCACAGGACGTATCTTCATACAAGGACAACAACAAAACGTTAACACGACAACACAGTCAAACGTCACTACCTCCCAAGGTACAACTGCCAATGTGCCCCTTGTGCAAAATCAGCAATTCACACAAAGTGGCCAACTGACTCAACCCATGACATCGTTAGTACATCATAACATTCCTGGTCACAACATCCCCCAAATAATGACACGCATAGCTGGGGGACATATTCCAACATACTCATCCAACGCTCACACTCATCAACATGCACCTAGTCACAACTTTCAATACCAACAACACACATCATACGTACCACAACAACCCATACCGCCACAATACACCTATACTCACGCAAGAACACCTGGTGTACCAGGAAATCCAACGTATGGACATGTCAATGACCCCACCATAGATGAACTCAAAGCAACAGTGCGGGATATGGCGAAGCAAATGCAAAACATGCTCATTACGGGTGGGAAATCCGAAATATCATATGACTTGGACGTATACCCATTCGACACAAACTTACGTATGCCTGCATTTCCGCCAGGATATGTGTCACCCAACTTCACTAAATACAAAGGCAAAACAAATCCCATTGAACATCTTCGCGAATTCGCAACTAACTGTATGGATATCGCCTACGAACCCACATACCTGATGAGACTCTTTTCCAAAAGTTTGGCGGGTCAAGCCCTTGAATGGTTTTCAACGCAAAAGGATATCCAATCATGGGATGAGCTCAAAAGAAGGTTCCTAAAAAATTACGCATACAATATTGACATGGACACCTCTATCACTAGCTTGTGCAATCTCACACAAGAAGAGTCGGGTGAGACATTTATCCCGTTCTTCCAAAAATGGAGAAGCCTCGCTAGTCGATGTCACATTGACATTCCTGAAAGGGAAAAGGTCGACATGTTTGTCCAAACACTTCTAGGTCCCCTCAAATTCGCATTGCAAATACATTGTTGCACAACCTTCACAGAATTAGTGGAAAAGGGGGTCCAAATTGAGAAAGCCCTTATTGCAAAGGGAGAACTGAAGTATGGCTCCAAAAATACAAACACCAACACGCCCGCTGACAAAAACAAATATTGGGTCAAGAATAAACATGTCACAAACGATGGTGTTGTAGACGCCAAGACTGCAAGTCCCGTATTGGCTCTGAAAGGGGTACAACAACAAAATAGACCAACAACGACATCGACACCTCCCCCTAATGCTCCTTCGAGCAATCAAAATGGTCAAAACCGTCAAGGACAATATCGTCAACCAAGACAATTCCCTAGGGGTCGCACATACACCAATTTAGGTGAACCCATTGCAGATGTCCTCAAGAAATGCATTCAACATGGAGTCATCACACTTCCGGAAATAAAACCTTATGACCCCGGACAATTCAAACCAGCATGGTGGGATGACAACGCAGTTTGCGAATACCATCGGGTCAAAGGGCATACAACCTCCAATTGTAGACAACTGAAAAACGTAATTCAAGACCTTATTGACAATCACACTATCGAAGTAGGTGGATCGCAATTCAATTCCAACTCGGATCATACTATACACAAGAATCCACTGCAGGATCATGGTCCCCATAATGCTTCCACTTCAGCTAACTTCACCCGAGCCAAGTACGATTACTCTGGGGGACCAATAATAAATAATGTTAGAACAGACGAGGAATACATCCACACCATCACGATCAAGAGAGCACCACAGTGCAATGCTACTACGCGAAGTGGCAAGGTCACTATACCCAATCCGCCTCCCCCTAGACAAGCCAAGATTATTATAGGAGGCCCATCTGCTAAGCAATCACAACCAGCTCCATCAGCTAAACAACCAAAACCTGTCTCAACCCCACAACCGGGAAAACCGAAAAGTCAGTTCAATCTCATTGACCAACTAGGAAAGACTCCTGCGCAAATATCTATCCTTGAGCTGCTTCGCATTTCTCCTGCACACAAAGAAATCCTGGATAAAACTCTCTTAGAGTCGTCGGTCCCAAAGGACATCGATGTCAATCAGTTTGAAACTATGGTGGGATATCTCACCACGCCGCACCATGTCACCTTCTCAGATCAGGATTACTCATCATCAAAAACCAATCACAATGATGCGTTACACATAGAAGTTTTTGTTCACAAGCACAAGGTTAGACGGGTTTTAATAGATGGTGGAGCAGGGTTGAATATATGCTCCCTTAAACTGGTTAAGGCTCTTGGATTCTCTGATGCATGTGTAGACCCAACAAAAAGCATAGTGATCAAAGCATATGATGACGAGGAGCGCTCTTCGCGAGGTGTTATCTCTCTCCCTATCAGAGTGGGACCACTCATTGTCGACACAACTTGCCAGGTCCTGGATTTAGAACTACCATATAACATTTTACTTGGCCGCCCATGGATCCACGCTTTGAAAGCCGTTCCGTCAACTTACCACCAATGCCTCAAGTTCCCTTTTGACGGTACAGAAATCACCATATACGGAGACCCCGACCCTTTCCAATCTTGTACCAATTTAAGGGGTGTCTCTGAAAACCAAGTACCTATTAACCGGGAAGCACCTGGCTCCTCGTCCAAATACATCGACCCTTCCATGCTCGGGTCATCTTCCACATCTACTCCATCCACGTCTTCGGACGTATCACAATCCTCCACCAACCTTAAGCCCAAACCAACTGATAGAATCCAGGACCTTGGCTGCGGAGAGTTCAAACTAAATACAGCATACAGCATAACTACAATACCTACTCCTCCAAAGATATATGGTCGACCATGTTTCAGAATGGAACCGCAAGAAACATTCAAAGTTCCACCGAATACAGTCTTCATCAAGTGGGGAGACATGAGTGATGAAGATCTTACCGACATCACAGGATGGATCTACAAGGACACAGTCTCACTACCTCCACTACCAGTCCAGAAATCTGGCAAGGGTTACAATATCATGAAGGCTAAAGGCTACGATGGTACTAGTGGTCTTGGCAAAAATAAAACTGGTCGAAGAGAACCCATAGAAACTTTCCAAATCCCGAAGTATCTTGGACTAGGGTTTAGATCACTCGAGGCTGACGATCAACGTACCCATGAACTTCCTAATGAGCGGATACATGCTTCTGAAAGTGTTGAGACTACTGAGGAATACCTAAATGAAACAGACTCTCACGAGTGGGAATTTGGTTCCGAACGATCCCTAAGTGACTGTTGTCTTGATGACTTGTTTGTCGAACCAGGGGAATTGACCTCTGAACAACGATTTTGGCAAACATTCAAAATTGAGCAGGCACCAAACAGTCAAAACCCCACTACCATGTCTCATGACACGCAACAGCCACCATCCGAACCCCCTCAGTCTAATCTATCCGAAGTATCAGATGACATTGATAACCAGGGCTCTCAAACCTTCACCCCTTATTATGATAACGAACATGACACTAGTGAAGGAGAATACTGGATAGAGTCCGATGTCGAGTTGGATGATGATAACCTCATCTACAACGTCAACGCATCCATTTGTATGCTATCGGCATCCTCACCCGAATTCACTAGCCTTGACGATGGCATTTCCTTAGTCTATCCTGAACTAGTCGATTGGGACCAACAAGGACCGCCAGTTCTGGACACATTCCAAAATGATGAAGCCATTGCTGAATTCATGGGATTACGTGAAGGCATACCAAGTGGCGATCACAAATCAGGATTTTCTATTGATCTAGACTGCACGGCATACTTCGGTGAGATGGTTCAGTCCTCTAGTCGCAAAAGTAAAAATAAAGTAAAAAATGAAACGTCTCTAGGTGAAAACCGAAAGGCACCTCTTGACGGTAAAATAGTAAAAACAAAGGACGTATCTGCGGGTGAAAACCTCTCGGAGGCGCCCAAAGATGGAGGACTGGACTTTCTCCCCGTGCAATAGGAGAGATCGGCCATGCTTGTTGAGGACACCATAGAGGATAACATTTCGACTCCAGAAGACCCCAAGATGGTCCTATTTGCGGCATCATTGACTGATGAAGAGAAACCGGAATTTCATAAATTCTTTGCAGAACGGAAAATAAACTTTGCATGGTCCTACACCGACATGCCAGGATTGGCCCCCAAACTGGTTCTACATCATCTGCCACTAGTACCCAATGCTAAACCAGTCAAGCAGAAGTTGCGCAAAATGCACCCACAAGTTGCTCTATTGGTTAAGGCAGAGTTAAAGAAATTACTGGATGCCGGATTCATAAGGTCTATAGATTATGCTGAATGGATTTCCAACCTAGTACCGGTGACAAAGCCAAATGGACTAATACGGGTATGTACAGATTTCCGGGACCTAAACAAAGCATGCCCAAAGGATGACTTTCCTTTGCCCAACATTGACATCATAGTCGATTTAACTGCAGGACACGAGATGCTATCCCTCATGGATGGTTTCTCTGGTTATAATCAAATCCGCATTGCTCCTGAGGACCAACACAAAACAGCATTTACTTGCCCATGGGGTACATACTGTTGGAACGTCATGCCTTTCGGTCTCAAAAATGCAGGTGCCACATACCAAAGGGCTATGACTACGATCTTCCATGATATGATGCACAATATAATGGAAGACTATGTAGATGACTTATTGGCCAAATCAACAACAAGGAAAGATCATTTGAAGGTACTTGACAAAATTTTCGAGAGACTAGAAGAGTACAAGGTTCGATTGAACCCTAAGAAATGTGTTTTTGGGGTCACGTCAGGTAAGCTATTGGGGTACATAGTTTCCCGAAGAGGCATAGAGGTCGATCCGGCCAAGGTTAAAGCAATCATAGACATGCCTCCACCCAGAGGGATCAGTGAACTCAGAACCCTACAAGGCAGAGTGCAATCTATTCGCCGCTTCATAGCTCAATTGGCAGATAAGTGCCACCCATTCCAGTATTTGTTACGCAAAGGTGTCCCCTTTGTATGGACAGATAAATGTCAACAGGCCTTCCAGCAAATTAAAGATTACCTGCTATCACCGCCAGTCCTCATGTCGCCTATTCATGGAAAGCCATTAATTCTATACATCTCAACCACTAGTTCAGCACTGGGGGCATTACTGGCTCAAAATGATCATGAAGGGAAAGAAAGAGCAGTCTACTACATCAGCCGCACACTGATCGGTTACGAGCTGAATTACACATACATTGAATGTGCATGCCTCGCAGTTGTCTTTGCAGCCCAAAACTAAGGCATTACATGCTCAATCATCAGACACAACTAGTTGCCAAAATTGACCCATTGAAATACCTATTAAGTCGAGCAGCGTTAACAGGCCGATTGGCAAAATGGGTCATGATCCTAAGTGAGTATGACATACAGTATGTTGAACGCAAGGCGATAAAAGGGC
>VDFB02186973.1:0-25367 GCA_007258455.2 Sequoia sempervirens | reverse complement strand
CTAATGTTTCCAAGAGAGGACAAGTGAAATATCATGCTCTTAGAGGAAGTCAAATCCAAAGACACTGGGTGAATATAAAAACACATCACATAAAGAAAGAGAATCACATCAAGGAACATGAAAAGGAAAAAAATGCTAATGAAATTGGTCCAAAATAATGCCAATGTATGCCCCCACTTGAAAGAAATTGCTAACATCACACTGTGAGAAATTACTTTAAAGTAGAAAAATGAAAATGCAATCAAGAAGGAAGACATGAGAGCCAACTTGGAAAGCCCTATGCCAAGTCATATGTTTCCAAGTAAAGCTAAGTCATATAAGAGAAAAGGAAAAGAAAGAGTTTACCCCCAAAATGAAAACAACAAACACATAAGGGATCTATGGATTTGGGGTCAATATTTTGTTTGCTACAATGATATTAAAGAGCATGGAACTTTCATTATTCCCCAAATACATAGAACTAGAAGAATGACACAAAGAGAGAGAAAAAAAAGAAAGAGTCTTTTCAACAAGCATAAAGAGATCGGTCTCCGGGATACCTTGTGAATCATTCAAAAGGAAAAATAAGACAAATGAAAAGGGAAAATGAAAGAAGAAAGATAATGAATTTTTTTTTGGGTCAACATGAAGGAGATATGAATGTCTCGATGCCTTGTATCATCCCCAAAAGGAAAAGACAAGAAATGAAAATGAAAGGAAAAGATAAAAGATTAATCAAAAGGAAAAAGTATACGGTATATAGAAGAATGAAGGTACAAATAGAGGAATGCATGTAGAGAGAGAAACATCAAACAAAACATCACAGGGGATCATGTTATGCACATGCAAGCAAATGAAAAGAAAATAAAAAGGACTAGTAAGGCACAGGCGAGTCAACATAAAGAAAGTTATTCACCTCCCCAATCTCAGTCTATATAAGTGGAAAGTAGATAACGAACCAAAGGGACAACAACGAATACCTTACTAGGACAAGGCTAATGACTTCTTGTCCCCACTGAGTGCAACACAAGAATGGGCCGAGGTAGGCGATGGGAAGGGTCATGTAATAGTGAGAATATATTATTCTACAACTATTATTTGACAAAAGGGGTAGAGAATATGCTATGTGATCATTGGATAGAAATTATTGCCATCAAAGTGATACTTGCTCAATATTTCTCTTAATGCACAACACTCATCAGTACTATGTTCAGGGATTCACTGATATGCACAATGTGGAACTTTTGCATCTTTAGGGTATAGCACAAGTTAGTTCATAGGTGGTAATAATATTAACCCTTGGTTGAGAAGGATTTGTAATTTTCTTTCACTTTCAGGTGGTGGATGGAGAGGTTGCAACTTTTGTAATTTATATGGTCTTTTGCATTTGCTAGATTCACCAACTTCTATATATGGGGTTAGGTCAAGAGGTCCTGAGATTATCCTATCTTTACCTTGTTATTGTTATGATCTATTGGTTGTTCTTTAGGAAGAAGGATATTAAAGTTAGGGGGAGAATCCAAGATCACTGTACCATCACTTCAAAGCCTCAGATATTCTCTAGGAGTCTTTTCATTGTAAGAGGGATCTTGGTACCCTAATCCTTTTGTGTTTTCATCAGTTGGTTTTTTCTCTAAGAGTGGGTGAATTTCATGTTCACTTCTTGTGTCACATCCTTGTTTGCTCAAGATGGTGAAGCCTTTTCCATATGTTTCTTCTAGGTTGATTAGAGTTTTTGTTACTTTGTTATCATAAAAGGTTTGAGTGCTTGCTTGTTTAGAGGAACTAGCTTCACCTGTTGTAGGGAACATAGGTTCAACTTTTGCTTTGATTTCAAGATGTAAGTAACCAAACATCTCAAGGGGTGGTATTGTGGGAGGATCTGATTGTTTCATGGAGGGATAGAAGGATGCCTTAGCTTCAAGGTTATCAAGACAATCATCTAGGAACTTATTCATGTTGTCATCATCTTCTCCAATGATGTCAACATCATGAGGAGGACATGCATTAGGAGTTGAGTGAAATATGAGCCGTAGTTTAATTTCATTAAAGTTTCAGTCACGTAATTTGACACATCACCAAATATTTCAAGGACATTCATACTTCCAAAGCACATATCCATGATTCAAGATTGAAAAAATGCAATTGAAATGGAAAGAAATGGAATAACAAATAAACTGAAACTCAACCCAAAATTTGAAGGTAGCCAACAAGTAAACACAAAAAAAGTACCTAGATCTTGAAAATTGAGAATCAGCAAAGAGGGACTAAGATGCCAGAAGGGAATCTGCATCCTCTCTCAAGTAGATTAACGTTCTAAAACAACAAACAAAGGTTCAGAGATACTTCTAAAGAAAAGGTCTTGGGAGTGGAACAAGATGCTAAGAAGGGTATTTTTAGGTCCCAGAAGAGGTTTTTCCGAAAAATAGTGAATTTTGGAATTTCAACAATGTTTATAGATTTCCTATGCAATATACTAATGCTCAAAAATAGAAAAATGTGCAAATAGGTGCAAGAAAAAGTAGCTAGAAACAAGCGATTGAATGCAATATTTGAATGCAATTTTTCAATTTTGAATGCAATAAGAATGCAATGAAGATGAAGAACAATGCACTTTTCAATTTTTCAATTAAATGAAATGACCCAATGCTAAAACAAATGCAAACCTTCTATATGCATGTTCACTAATGCAAATATAGGAAACCCTAAATGCAATTTCACTAATGCAAGATGCAAGATGCAATGTAAGAATGAATGATATCTAGATCTAGGGACTTGATAGACTCCAAATCAGAAAAAAGAAAAGAAAAAAGCATCGAGTTCACCAAAATGATGAAGAGGAAAATGGATACCGTTTGGGATATCACACTTTTCTCACTCAACCATTCACTAATGTCCTAAGAGTCCTAATTTGATTGACTAACAACCTCACAAGGTGAGATAATTCTCAATTAGGAAGGTCCTAGGAAGGGGTTCTCTAATTTCTAAGGGGTTCACCACCAAGTGATGCATGGAAAAGAAAATTTTTGAAAACACGTTGTGATATGCAAAATGACCTATAACTAAAAATGCAAGCTAAATGAGAGATGCATATGATGAAATTATGCAACAAGGGGATAGTATGTGTGCACCTGGGAAATCTAGAGATGGCGAGGATTGAAACAGCTACCAAAATAGTTGTTGAGGATCAAGATTTTGGAAGATGGCGACAGTCCCGCTATTATTTTTGGGAAAATAAAGCTCAAGATCTAGAACCGATCTTAAAATTCTAAAATAACTTGAGGATTCACATGCCAAGATGTATTGAATCTCGCTCTAAATTTTGAAAATCCCGAATAAGATCCTAAGTCTAAGTCAAGACTAGCTTCCTTCAAATCTCTGTAAAATTAAACTTTCAACATGGTCTTCAGAGGTTAAGCTTCGAAGATGACAACTTTGTAATGCAACTTTGCAACTTTTTCAACTTTACACTCTAAGTGATATTTAAGTGTTCAACCTAGATCTGCAATCACAAATATGCAAAATGGGAAAAACTTGTTGTTTGTTAGTGAATGGGGGTTTGCCTTGGTCAAACCCCTTGTTGGTAATTAAACCTTGAAATGCAATGGAAATAATGAAGTAAATCATGAGTGAACAACATGCAATGCTACAACTCACCAAACCCTTGTAAAGGCTACAAACTTTGTGTACAATGGATGCAATGGATATGGATCTTGAATGCTTGAAAGATAGGACGCAAATTACCTGCTTGAATCAAAACCCTACATCACAAATGTTAGCACAATAACACACATGATGCAAGAAGACTCTTTAATATGATGCTTGAATTTGAAAATGGCTCCAAAGGCTTGATGAATTTGCTCTTGAATGCTCTTGTGAACTCAATTATGCTATGATCAAATATCTCACAAAAGACTTGGGTTGAAATGAATGAAGGAACCTTGTATTTATACTTATCTATGGTTAATATCCTAAAATTATATCACGCCAAGCCAACATATGAATTCATTGAATAAAGGAGGCTAAATCCCACCAAAATTTGAAGTTAAATCTCAAAAATGACTCAAGGAGGACTAAGACGTCCTAGGCAGCATCTTAGTCCCAAGTCCTAAAAGTTTAGGGCACAGACACCAAAAAGGGGCCCAATCCAGAGATTCCAAAATTGGGGTCCCAAGAGCCTTGGGGGATTAAGATGCCCTAGGTGGCATTTTAGTCCTGACCCAAAAATCAAGGACACTGATGAAGTCATTAAATTATCATTTATGCATTGGAGAATGTTGGGATTAGCTAGAAAAATATGTCATTCATAGGGCTCATGGACACAAAATAGGACCAATTAAGCCATAAAGAAGCATAAATAAAGCAAGGCGGGCCCAAACAAGTGTGAAAATGCAAGGGTATGCATTTTACTACACTACAACAATTATTAGGATTATTGTAGGATAAGTGATCACAAGGAAAAGATCTTCAAAACCAAACAAAGAGAGAATGAAATTCTAGAGGATTAATTGGATTAGTTTCTACTTCATTAGATTATTTTCCTTTCAAAGTAGTAGATTAATTTTTGGTTTTATTGGACTATCTTTTATTGTAAGGAAATGATAGTTAGTAAGACCATTTGTTGCAAGTATTTAGGATTATAATTTGTGTTTAAATTTTGTTAGGAGAACCAATAGGTATATTCCTATTGCAAATAGCCATGGTCATGCATCAAATTTGACAATTAGACTCATAAACCTATTTAAATGCAAGGTGAACAATGACCTTTATCATTTTTGGTGTTGTTGTTGGGGACTAGTGTTAATAGGTGGAGTAGTTTGTAGTTTTAATAATATATATATAGTTAGGAAAATAGATCCACAAGGTCAATTTTTTAAACAAAACCTCCCAAAAAATTGTATATTGATAAAGGTAGTAAAACATAAAAGCGAGTTGTTGATCAAGGAAATGGTTTATCTCACTCCTTGGGAATATTATGGGATTCAAGCACTCCTACATCCTCCAAATACCTAATATTGTCTCAATACATCCAATGAATCACTAGTTTTGAGAAGCTATAGGAAACCAAAACTCAAAACCATGGAGGATAAACTTATCTAGGAATTCAACCTAGCCTTATTACCATGGACAACCATAGAAAAATAATCAAATAAAGAGGGTTATAGGGAGAACCCTTTTCTATCCCATATACATTAATCCTACAAAATTGTCCCATAAAAATATTTCCCCTTCAATACTTCCAACCTTTAGAGGGATTCCCTCTAAGGATCTAGACCAATTTTTGTTTAATTTTAAAGTAGTTTTTCAAACATATGACTATGGTTTAGATAACCAAAATTTGAAATTTGTTCCCTCTTCATTAAAATATATTTTTTATGATATGATTTATGAGGTTGACCCCAAACTCCATTCGTGCCTACGAACAAATAGAAACTAGATAATTTTAAGGATTATTGTAGGATAAGTGATCACAAGAAATATATCTTCAATACCAAACAAAGAGAGGATCAAATTCTAGAGGATTACTTGGATAGATTTTTTTTTCCCTTAGGAGGTATGGCAACCTTGTGTAATTGAACCTTGCTAAGCCTTATTTCTTAGTGGTCTATATAAAGAATCAAAACATGCATTAGATCTAATGGGACAAGGAAATATAAACAAATTTGATATGAAAATAATTGAGGAAATTTGTAGAAATAATTCTAGGACAAGATATGGGATTTGGACCACAATACCATTAAAGGGACAAACTAACATCAAATATCTCATGGAAGAATTTGCAAATCTTGAAAAGGACATTATGTCTTAGTTAAACACCACTTTAGATGGAATTTAGGAAAAAAATGGAACAATTGAACCACTATCTATATATTTCCCAAGAAGTAAGAATAAACATCTTCTACACAAGTTTTCTTTAGATAAAACTATTTTTTTCCAAATCTATGATAAAAACCATTCTATCACTTATTATGATCAACTTTCAATCTTAGGAAGATTAATAAATAAAACTACTCTAGTAGATGAAGAATTCAACTATATGGTGAAGATGTGAACCAATAATTTGCTATAACATGAATCCATTAATCCAACCCTTTATAGAGACCTCATAAATTAGGAAGCCAATTAGTGAGGAATATAATGGAGTAGACCTCCCAACTCTTCTTAGTGGGGACCACAAGATTGGCCAAATCATCAATGGTCAAATTCATAGTGGTCAAGTCCATAATGGATGAATTAGCCTTGGCCTTAGAAATTCCCACCTCAATATGAAACCTAGAATACTCAACAATATTGGGTACTTCATCAAAGCTATAATCAACCATTTTCAATACAACAAAGACACTTTTGAAATCAACAACAAACTCTATTAACTAGCCCAACTAATATACCAAACCAATCACAGATGAAACCAATTAATCAACCATGGCTTCCTTCCCAATCTCTAGCCAATCTAAAAAATAATAGGCAAGGTGCAAAAGTCTACTTGGATGAGTAGGATAACATAGCTAGGATAATTGTTATCCACCTAAATAACCTTCAACTATTGTCAGGAAAATCCCTACCTAGACCTTCTCCTTCTACAACTATAAAAATCATTGATGAACAAGAACCTTCAAATTTTTCTAAAAAGTAATCATATGTAGGAAGAGATAACTAATGCAAAAAAAATCCCCATAAACAAAATCTAGAGATCCAAAGAGCTTCTCCAAACAAAACACCATTTCCCAATTTACTTCAATAGGAAATTTCTCATAGACAAGTTCCATCTATATATAGTCAACCCCTGATTGAATCTAAATTACTCCATGAAATCTGATGATTGAGCATTTAAATTCCTCTCTTTTAAGCCATTAGGAACATTCTAGACCCAAAAAACTAATCAAATTAACCTATGTTAAGACCTAAGGCATAAAGAGACTATGTAGAGGGAAAATTGGTCAATCTGCTAGTCAAAGAAATGCTTATTCCCAAAATATGGTGAACTAGGTGATCTGATGATTACAGTATTATTTCAAGGATTGAAATACCAAATGTATTGGTTGATCTAGGAGTTGACATTAATGTCATGATAGTCCATTCAATGAAAAAAATTCTCTTACAGGTGTGCAACCCACTTACATGATTATGCAAATAAATGACCAATCTATTACAATTCTAAAAGGAATATTGATAGATATATTTATTGAGATAGAATAATTGGAATTCCCTATTGATTTCTTAATAATGGAACTAAGGAACTGAAAAAATACATACACCCTTATCTTGGTAAGACCATGGTAAGAAACAACTACAACCTTGATTGATTGTATCCAATGGTATTTACATAAGGAAAATATCTTTGTATTCCCCAACTAAACTTCCCTAAAATACTTATGCAAGGTTTTGGTTGATGAAATAGATAGTGCAAAAGTAGTGCCTCCCTTACTATGGTAGTCATCACACAACACTTAAACAACTTGGGAGGAGATATATTTTGATATGCAAGAAGACATAACTCACATGATAATAGATGGTAGCATAATAGATTTCACCCAAAAATCTAAATGAAAGCACTTAGCAACATCCACTATCCTTTAATGAATATTATATCATGTGGTAAAACATTTTATAAGAATGTTGCTTCGTTCCACATACTACTACCACATTCTTACCCTTGAAAATAAGATAAATCAAATAACTCTACAATATACCAAACAAGTAATGATCCTTCCAACAAAGACCCTTGATAGCAATAGCCAATTGAAAAAAGGTCTCATGGATATGGTGGGTTGAATCAGGGACAGTTGTTTGGACAGATTAGAATGGATGGAAGGACAGATTCTGGACACAGTGGACCATCATGTAAGCAGAATAGAATCAGATGTGAACATGCCCATCTGAAGTTGGTACAAAAATGAAGATGTAGACAACTCACATGCATTCTGCGCTCCACGTAAACTGCGATGCGAACTCTCATGACTGATAACTGCAAAACAGTGAATAATATTCGATTTGATCCATTCGCAATAATGGGAGAAGGGTTGTGCATACACCAAGGACTCGGCCGGATGACAAGACAAGTTAATCTCATGATGGAGTGGTCCACATTCATACTGTCACTCACTCTTAGTGTTTAGGTTTTGCTGCCCTGGTGCATTTTACTTTTTCGTACGTTTTGGCCTCTTTTTGGCCTTCTATTCCACGCAATTTCCATGGGGGAGACTCATATTTTCTTTCCTTTTGCAGGGACTCATCTCACTAAAGTAACGGGTGCTTCTTTCTTTTACTCTTCGACAATAATGAAGTGACATCATAATTTTTATAATTGGTGTTTGGAATTAAAGTCTCTATAATCGAAAATAGTTTTTCTCAGGTTATATTATATATGAGTGTAAATTAATTCACATAAATTAATTTGAAGTTGTGGAATTGATAATTCAATATAATACATAATGATGGAGATAAATAATTTTAAAGTAATTTTAAATTTTGACTATCTTAGTATTGGAAATGGATCTATCTTTTAATCGGAGTTATGAATCACACAACAATAACATTTTAATAAGGGTTTGAATTTTGGTGGCAAGAACCACAATGCCACACTTAACCATCACACTATGCCATTATTGGCTAGAAATAGATATTTTCTTAACTTTCCTTTCAAATTAAAATAGTTTGTCCACTTTGTTGTGGGTTGATTTTGTGGGGCTAAATCGTTTTTATAGCTATCGATCTTATAGCTTGCCAATCTAATCTAGAGAATACTACACTTCTATCTTCTAATATGTCAAATTCTCCATCTTTCTTTGATGCACATGTATGTTCCTTAGATGCAAATTATTTGTTCTTGATATTTAATTTTTTAAGGATGTCAATTAATGTCCAAACATGAACACCTATAAATACCACTACATAACAATAATCATGTGAAATGTACATAGCAAGTTGGCCCATGGTAGCAATAAAATATGTGATTTTCAACAAAATTTAACGTTACATTTTAAAATCCAAAGGTTACATCGATGGGTGTAATATCAATCTTGTAGTTGTAAGACTGACCTACTATATGGGGAAGGTAATGTTGATGCAATGAATGAATGTCTAGATGTTGAGGATATAATAAATGAAAATAATGTGAGAAAATATGTAGAAATGGATAAGCTACAACTGTAATTAGGAATGTGTGTAAATGAGGATCGATAAAGGATCAAATAATTATCCCAACTTATCACAAGATTATTGTGTTATTTGCCAATATATAATTGTATTAAGGCATTCTCTCATAATGGGACCAAAAGTCAATACGAATTAGTATGAGTATATTATCAAACATTTCTCTCTCAATTTGAGGTGCATGTGAATCTTAATATGATCACATATTTTAAAATAAATGACCACTCACAAACATGCATTTAAAGTAAATATTTAGACATAAAAAGGACATTAGGTACATAAAAGGTACTTAACCCTTATACAAATCATGCGTGTTCATCCCTTAGCATGCATGCTATACATGCACTTAAATAATAGAGAAAAGTTGTGAAATGAGCACCATACATCATGCAACAAAAAATGTAATTAAAAACAAAATTTTACTATAAATGATCATGAAAAGAAGGGGTGAAAAGGGTTAGAAAAATTCCACTTGTACAAAAAATAGTATGATGTTTTACCCTATATGGTGACCATAGGATGAAGTTGTTAGATATGTTCACTTAGACATTGTTTGTTTCTTATTACTATTGTATCAGCTATCATTATTTATCTTGTGTTTATTTATTTATTACCTATTTAGTATTAGGTGGTGAAAGAAATAAAAAGATAAATACTAAAATGTTTCTTTTCTATGTGTGGTTATGTATGCATCAAGTGCAAACTAAGTAGAAATCAAGGTTATGTCAAGGTAAACTAGATCCAAACTTAGGTACCTACAAATATCTCTAACCGACCAAACCTCAATTAACAACCACAAATGAGATAAAATGGATGCTATGATCAATTTCTAAATGAATCTATGATAATTGAATTAATAAAACACTTGAAAAATAAAAAATTTATTGTTAAGATGCAATAAATAAGAAAATAAAGGGATTAGATTCACTTGGATTAAAAAGTGGCCAAGTTAGGAAAGTTTTTTAGAATCTATATCTATAGTTGCTTGTAATATTTGGAAGTAATATTGGGAAAGTACAAAACTACTAGATGTTAAAATGACTTGTGAGAAGCCAATGTTCTATCCTATCAACCACTAGGAAGGCATTGTCTAGGGGAAAACCATATATAAGGAGCTTGTAGGGACTTGAAACCCTACAAGAAGCCTAGTAGTAGCTTATGTTAGGTATACATAGATGGAAAGATAGAGTATATGATGTGAGGGATCTAGACTAATGAAATAAACATGAGATACCCAGGTTTGGAAAATTATTTATACTATTAATGTACATGAACACAATAAAAATGATCTCATGATAGAATCTTGAAGATAACACTCCTATTAATTTTTGAAATATTTTAGTATTCAAACTAATTCCTCAACCTTGCAACTCTCTCAAGTCACTTTGATCACTTTTATAGGGTTGTAGAAATGACAAAGATGTCAAGATATGCATTTTTTTATCATATCTAAGCTTCAAGAACCCTTTTATGTGTTCTCTTCTAATTATATTCCACTATGGATGCATTGGTAGATATATTCACCTTTCCTTTATTTAATACCTTTTGTAATCAATTGACATGGGAATAGGATAAGTTGACATAATTGGAGTCACTTTATAGAACCAAGAAAAAATCTACATTAGGTAGTGAGAGTTCCTCCAAGCCCAAGTAGAAGTTAGATAAAAAAATTATAATCCACACCTAAAATTGATAAATCTTCCAAGCTTGGTGATTCTCCTAGATATGAAAATAATTAAGGAATTTTGTAGAGAAAAGTCTACAACAAGAGACATGATTAGGACCAAAATATCATTAAAGGGACAAAATGGCATAAGATATCTATGTAACAATATTTGAATCTTAAAATAGACATTATGTCTTAGCTAAACACCACTTTGGATGGAATTCAAGTAAAAACTAGAACAATTGAACCACTATCTATATTTCCCAAGATGTAAGAATACACATCTTCTACGGGTGAAGCCACAATAGAGGTTTACAATTTAAGTGAGGAAGGAAAACTCACAAAAAATGACCCTAAAGCATAAAAAGTGATTTTGGGGGTTCGTACGAACCTACTGGTTCGAGCGAACCCCTTTGAATTTTGGCTGCAAAAAAAAATGCATAGCAAAGGGGTTCGGTTGAACCCCCTTGAAGGGGTTCGCTCAAACCAAGGTTCGGCTAAACCATGGTTTGAGTGAACCCCTAGGGGTTCATTCAAACCCCCCTTGCCCCTCATCCGGGCCCTCTCAAGACACAAAAAATGTTTATTTTTTTACGCTTCGCAGCTCGGATTGAGGATGAAAATGGAGGAGTCTTCAAAAAATCATTTGGAATCAGGTAGTCCTCAGAACGAGCTATCCAACAAATATAATTTTCATATCTTTTGATTTTATTATGTATTTATTTTTTTTGTTTTATTAAACATTGGTTCTTCACAGAAAATGGAGGTCTTTGTTCTGCACGTGGAAAAATAGCAGATTATAAAAAAAAAATGAAAAATATGATTACACCAAATATTGAAGTCCTTTATCCAACAAAAAAAATAAAATTGAATTTTGATAAATACAAAAAAAGTTACGTGTTATACAGTCGCACTATGTCTAAACTATAATTGGTTTAACTTTGAAACTTGATTAAAGAAAAAATATTCAATAAAAAACTATCTAACCAAGTGGAAGCATTAGATATCGAAGTTACAAATCTAAATTTGAAATAATTAGAATTTTATCCTTCATGGAAAAAATTTATACGTTATACGATGTGTGTCACTTTTTAAAAATGTTGTTTTATGAAAAAAACCAGTTTTCGTGGGAGATGGAAAAAGAAATGTAATATGATTCCAAAAATTTTGAAAAAAATATTTTTAGAATCTACAAACAAAATGTGATGAGACTCTAGTTTGTATTATCTTCAAATTCCTCACGGTTTAGCCGCTATAGGTACCTGAATGTGAATATTTAGTTAAAAATAATAATTTAAGTGTCCAGTTTGGCCAAAAATTGTAAACCACTATTGTGGGATCACCCCTACATGAGTTTTCTTTAGATAAAATTTAATTTTTCTAATTTTGTGATCTAAAAACCATTCTATCACTTATTGCAATCAAATTTTAGTCGTAGGAAGATTAATAAATAAAGATACTCAAATAGTTGATGAAGAATTAAACTATATTGTGAAGAAGTGAACCAATAATTTTTTATAACATCAATCTATTAATCCAACACTTTATAGAGGCCTATAAATTGGGAAGCCAATTAGTGGGGAATGCAATAAAGTGGACCTCTTAACTCTTCTTAATGGGGACCACAAGATTGGCCAAATTATTAATGGTCAAATTCACAGTGATCACTTTCATGATGGATGAATTAGCCATGGTCTCAATACCTTAGACTTAGAAATTCTCACCTTTGTATGGAACCTAGAATACTCAACAATAATGGGTAGTTAATTAGAGTTATAAACCATTTTCAAGACAAAAAAGACACTTTTGAAATCAACAAAAAACTCTAAATTAACAAGCCCAAATAATACACCAAGCCAGTCATAGATGAAACCAATTAATCAACCATGGCTTCCTTCTCGACCTATAGCCAATCTAAAAAATAGTAGGTAAGGTGCAAAAGTATAATTAGATGAGTATGAAAACATATCTAGGATAATTATTATCCACCTAAATAACCTTCAACTATGGTTAGGAAGATCCCTACATAGACCTTCTCCTTCTACAATTGTTAAAATCATTGATGAACAAGAACCTTCAATTTTTTTCTAAAAATTAATTGTTGAAAGGGATAACTAATGTGAAAATACCTCATAAGAAAAATCTAGAGATCCAAATAGATTCTCCAAACAAAACACCATTTCCCAATTTACTTCAATAGGACATTTTTCATAAACAAGTTCCAACTATAGATATTCAACCCTTATCTTGGTAAGACCATGGTAAAAAAATACATACACCCTTATCTTGGTAAGACCATGGTAAGAAACAACTACAACCTTGATTAATTATAGAAGCAGGGACAGGGTTATATCCAATAGCATTGACATAAGGAAAACATCTTTGTATCCCCCAACAAAAACTTCCCTAGAATACTTATTCAAGGTTTTGGTTGATGAAATAGATAGTGTAAAAAAGTGCCTCCCTTGCCATGGTAGTCATCACACAACACTTAACAACTTGGGAGGAGCTCTATATTTCAATAGGCAAGAAGATATAACTCACATAATATAGATGGTAGTAGAATGAATTTCACTGAAGATTTTAAGGGAAAGCTTTTAGCGACATTCCACTACCATTTACTGATGTTATTCCATGTGTTAAAATATTTTATAAGGGTGTTTCTACATTCCACACACTGCTGCCACATTATTACCCTTTAACACATTAGCAAGTGAAAACAAGACAAATCAAACAACTCTATAATATACCAAACATGTAATGATCCTTCCAACAAAAACCCTTAAAATCAATCATCAATTGAAAAAAGAAGAAACAAAACTCAAATATATCTCCCACACCACAACTTTTTCTTGGGAATACAAATATATGAATGAGATTTACCCCAAAATCTACACTCACCACATCTATATAGAAGATATGTACCTAGTTAGACAATCTTGGAGTGCACTTAACCCAACACTCAAAGAGGTAGTAAAGATTGACATTGAGAAAATACTTCAAGCAAGATTCATCTATGTAATATTTATAGTCAGTGTATGTGTGTATGTCTCCTCTAATCAATATTCCCAAAAATAACAAAAATAGAAAATGTGTTGATTATAAAGAATTAAGAAATTCACAAAGAAATATTACTTCCCCTTGCCTTTTATTGATTAGGTATTAGATAAGTTGGTTGGGAAAAAAGTATTTCTAATTTCTAGATGGGTTTATCAAATACAACAGATTTGAAGTGGTGCTGAAATACTAGGACAATACTAGCCTATACTTACTCATGGGGGACCTTTGTATATAAATACTTTCTAGTAAAAAAGAGTACTTGAAAAATTAGGTGTTGTGGACAGACGTCACACACCAGTATCTTCTTTTACCAAAAAAACTATTTTATTTTTTTCAAAAGTCAAGTCATTTTGTGGGCCATCTATCAATTCTGAATTTCCCTCTGATTTCCAGCATCCAGCTTTGATGCATTTCGTACATTTTGGCCTTCTATTCCATGCAATTTTCAATTTTTAGTACTACTAACCTACAATAAGCACAACTTTAAGCAGAATAGAATCCAATGTGAACATTCATTATGGGTCATAACATTTCAACCTCGTACAAAGTGAAGATAGAGACAAGTCACGTGAATTCATCAAAACTAATGATTGCAAAACTGTCAGAACCATCGAAAGTGCATTTATAAGCTGGCCCCACTTATCCATAAAAAATAAAAATAAAATCATTTTCTTAGAAGGGTTGTCCATACAACAAGGATTCAATTGGATGACAAGATAAGTTGGTTGTATGGTGGATTGGTCATACTTTCACCTACCATAACGTTTATGATGCAGGAGCATCTAGTGGTGTAAGGGCAATCTTGCATCACCCAAAAATAGTTAAATTTCAAGTTTCTCAGTTTTTAGATGTTTTTACATTTTTGGATACCCTTTTCATCATAATGAAATTCCCAATTTATGGTTTTTATTTTATGTTCCTGGGTTGAAAGATATTGCAGTTTTAGTTTCCCAGATTTGCACATGAAAATCTTTCGAGTTAGATTTGAGGCACTTAGAGTTCCCAGAACGGCCCCGAAACTTGCCAAAATCAGCATAGAAAATTTTGAGCATGTTATTGACTTTGATACCTTTCCAATGGTTCAAATGGTTCACGAATGGGAGTCCTAGATCAAAAGTTATGGCCCCAGGAAGTTGGCACACTTTCTAGAAGATACAATTGCAAATGTTCTTTTGACATTTGAACTTCAAGTTGTAATTTTTGGCGCCAAACCACATAAACTCAAATTTGAATGTTGTTTTGGCTCCAAACTAAAGAGGAGCTCTATTTATGGGCGGGTTTCTAATTTTTGGGTAGCTTTTCGAGGACAAGCTTGCATATTACGAAAGGGTTAGTATATAGCTTTCTGTAACTTGCATGTGTTGTAGAACTTGGGGATTTGAGATCCTCTGCATGTAAGAAGTTCAATTTTCTAAATAATAAAATTATTCTTTTATTTGTGGGTTATTTTCTAAGTCTCGGGCTATGCCCTCATCAAGTGGTATCAGAGCCAAGTTTTCTTGAGCATGTGGACAGATTGCTGATCATGAGGAAGTTCGCACCAGGACCGTGGTTGTGGGTCGAGGTCAAAAAAGATGCCTCCAAGAGTGATGCCTGGTAGGTGTTGTGGTGCTAGAGGTGGTCGAGGCAGAAAAAATGTTGGTGGAAGAGATTACAGCGACCCTCAAAGAAACAGTTAATGCATTCTGAGAGCGGTTAGAAGAGGCTTAAACCCAAAGGGAGGAAAGTGAGGGATGAAGGGGAGAGGAAGAAAGGTTCAAATGTAGAAGGAAGAAGAAGAAATTGATGAGGCAAATGCTGGCTAATAAGGGCCATTTCAAAGATCGGGGAAAATACTGACAGTCCCTAGTTATTCTAGAAGTCTGAACCCAGAAGAGTTGATCAACTAGATCAACGAGCTAGAAGAGTATTTTGAGTATGGAGAAGTAGAGGACCCAGATCGGGTTAAGTTTAGAAAAGTGAAGCTGAAGGACCATGCCAATATTTGGTGGAAAGAGGTAGTTGGAAAGAAATCGAAGAGGAAAAGTCAAGATCACGAGATGGGATGGCATGGTAGAGAAACTGAAGAAGTAGTTCATACCAGTGGACTATGAATTAGATATGTTGAATAAATTGCAAGGGTTGAAGCAAGAGTAGATGCAATGAAAGAATATATCTTGAAGATTTTCCACAGATAATCATCAGAATGGGTCACACAGAGGCCAATAAGGAGAAGGTAGCCCGATATCTTAATGGGTTACGATCGAGCATTCAGGAGGAGTTAAGCCTAGTCAGAATGACCACCATTAAGGATGTGTATCAGTTTTCTCTGAAGGTGGAAGAGAAGCTAAACAAAAGATTTGATGGCAAGCAAAAAGGACGAGGAGGTCAAAGTGTAAGGGGCAGTGGAAGACCTTCAGGAAGCTGAAATGATGATGAAAAGAAAAGTGAAGATGTGGGTACCAGCCGAAGCCAAAGGAATGACAACTTCTACCACCCTTGTGATCAAAACAGTGGTGATCAAAGAGGTAGAGGACAAGGGAGATATGGAGAGGGATTTGGAAGAGGTGGTTTTAGAGGAATGTGTTTCCAGTGTGGTGAAGAAGGGCATCGAGCCTATGAATGCCCACAACACCAAGGAAGGGCAGACAAAAGGCCAGAAGGTCGTGGAAGGGTTGCACATGCAGATGAGGAGGCCTAATTTGAACATTCAGATGATGCTGAAAGGGGAGAAACCCTAGTGATTAGGAAAGCCCTGGTGACTAAGGAAAAGAAACTAGAACAGAGGAAGAATCTGTTTCACACAAGGTGTAGGTGTGAAGGAAAATATTGTGATGTCATTATTAATGGTGGGAGCACCGATAATCTGGTGTCAAAGGAGATTGTCACAAAGTTGAAGCTGAAGAGGGAAAGGCACCCGCATCCGTATCAGATTGCCTGGTTGTAGAAAGACCACAAAGTTTTGGTCAATGAGCAGTGCCTAGTAAAGTTCAAGATCGGGAGCTACCATGATGAGGTACTCTGTGATATCATCCCCATGGATACATGTCACATGTTGTTGGGGAGGCTGTGGCAGTTTGATAGGCAAGCTATACATGATGTCCATGCAAACACTTATTCCTTGACAAAGGATGGGGTTCATCACAAGTTGAAACCCGTGAAGGAGACCGAAGAAAAGGTATGCAGTAGTGCTAGAATTTGATATGTAGATGGAAGAAAAATTTTAGAAGGTATGAAGCATGAGTATGTGTGTTATGCATTGATTCCTAGAGTGAGTAAGGAGGATAGTGAGAAGGTTCCAGAAGAAAGAAGTTTGGGATGTTGGGTTGAGGTTTGGGAAATTGTTTGCAGGAGAATGTACATGTGGGGGTTACCACCCCTAATGAGGAAGAATCAGTCATCAAATTTGACTTGATTCCTAGAAACCCGGTTGTCTCAAATACAAGAGCTCATAGAATGACTCCATGAGAAAATGAGAGTTGAGCAGACAAGTTCAAGAGTTTGTTGAAAGGAGTTTGATATAGGATAGTTTGAGTGCATGTCACGGTACAAGGTACTAGCACCAAAGAAGGATGGGGAGTGGAGGATGTGTACAGATTCCCGAGCCATAAACAAGATAACAATCAAGTACAGATTTCCCCTGCCAAGGATGGATGACCTGATGGACTGTTTGAGTGGAGCTCATTACTTCACAAAGATTGATCTGAAGAGTGGATATCACCAGATCCGGATTCAAGAGCGAGATGAATGGAAGACTGCCTTCAAGAACAAAGAGGGCCTGTATGAGTGGTTAGTCATGCCTTTTGGGCTAACTAATGCACCAAGCACATTCATGCGGCTCATGAATGAGGTACTAAAAGAATTTATGGGAAGTTTTGTTATTGTGTATTTAAATGATATTTTGATTTTCAGTAAGATGTTGGATGAGCATTTGATGCATATTCGGAGAGCCTTTGAGAAGTTAAGAGAAGAGAAACTATTGATTAATCTGAATAAGTGTAGTTTTGTGAAGAGGGAGTTAGTGTACTTGGGGTTTGTTGTCTCAACAAAAGGTCTCAAGATGGACCCAAAGAAGGTGAAGGCTATTTTGGAATGCGGCCTGCCACCCCAAGGCTACTCTGAGGGTGAGATCTTTCATGGTTTGGCTGTTTTAGCTAGAAGTTCATTAGAAACTTCAATGATTTGTGGACCCCTAGAACAATGAGAGGGATAGAAAGAAATTTCAAATTAGACACTTTGATGAGGAAAAGTTTTGGCTGGAAATGAGAAGGTGTGAGCAACCTATTCTAGCCCTCCCAGATTTCAACAAGATGTTTCATGTGGATTGTGATGCTAGTGGTTGTGCCATTGGAGCAGTTTTGAGCCAAGAAGGTAAGCCCATTACCTATTTCAGTGAAAAGTTAAATGATGCCAAGAGAAAGTATTCTATATATGATCAGGAATTTTATGCAATAGTTCAAGCATTAAAGAAATGGAGACATTATTTGTTGCCGAAAGAATTTGTTCTATATACTAATCATCAGGCCTTACGGTACCCTAAATAATTAGGGAAAATTAAATCAGAGGCATATGAAATGGGTAGATTTTTTGCAGAGTTATACCTTTGTTTTGAAACATAGGAGTGGGAAGTCAAATAGGGTTGCAGATGCCTTAAGTAGGAGGCATACATTGATGACAAAGATGCAGATTGAAGTGGTTGAATTCAATGAACTCAAGACACTGTATGCAGAAGATCCTGATTTTGCAGAGGCTTGGAAAGCTTGCAAGGAACCTATTACAGTGGATAGGACAAGGTGGTTGGATTTCATAATCCAAGATGGCATGTTATTCAAGGGAAGTCAATTGTGTATCCCAAGGAGTTCCATGAGAGAGAACCTAATAAAGGAGAAGGATAGTGGAGGAATGGCAGGACATTTTTGTTGGGATAACACCATTGTCATTATCAGTGATCATTATTATTGGCCTCAGTTGTCATAGGATGTGAAGAAGTTTGTACAAAGCTGCAGGGTATGTCAGATGGCTAAAGGAGTGAGCCAAAATACAGGCTTATATCAGCCCTTACCTGTACTAGAGAGGCCATGGGAGGATATAAGTATGGACTTTATTCTTGGTTTTCCAAGGACACAATGAGGGAATGATTCAGTCTTTGTGGTGGTTGATAGGTTTTCAAAGATGGCACATTTCATTCTATGTCAGAAGACCCATGATGCAGTCCACATTGTTGACTTGTTCTTCAAAGAGGTGGTGAGGCTACATGGTCTACCAAAGAGTATTGTTTCAGATCATGACACTAAATTCGTAGGGTACTTTTGGAGGACCTTGTGGAAGAAGCTGAAGAGAGTGCTGAAGTTCAGTTCAACACACCATCCACAAACAGATGGGTAGACAGAGGTTGTTAACAGGAGTTTGGGTAACCTACTGAGATGTTTGGTAGGAGATAAACTCAAGGGATGGGACTTGATCTTACCCCACGTAGAATTTTCTTACAAAAATTATGTTAACATAAGCACTGGTAGATCACCGTTCCAGATTGTGTATGGAGGTATCCCTAGAATAGCTCCAGAATTGAGGAAGATGGACCAAGAGCAGAAAATAAGTGCTGAAGCCAAAGATTTTGCAGAGCACATCAAGAATAGACATGAGAAGGTACGAGAACACATTAACAAGATGAATATGCAATATAAGGCTAAGGTAGATCAGAAAAGGAGGAATAAGGAGTTTCAGATTGGCGATGAAGTAATGGTCCACTTGAGGAAAGAAAGGTTTCCCGTGGGAACCTATAACAAATTGAAGATGAAGAAATTAGTCCCTGTAAGATTTTGAAGAAGCATGATTCAGGGAATGCATATGAGGTAGAGTTGCTTGATGGAATCAACATTTCCCCTATGTTCAACATTTCAGATTTGACAGAGTATCATGAAGGTGGAACGGTAGAAGCACCAACAATAGGGCAGTATGGAATTCTAGCACCTACTTCAGAAAGGGAGGAGATTGAAGCAATCTTGGATAGTCGTGTGGGAAGGAGTACCAGAAACAGGCAATATGAAGAATATTTGGTGAAATGGAGAGGAAGGCCTATGGAAGATTCATCCTAGCTATCTAAGGTAGTGGTTGACCGGTTGGGTTTTCCTCAACCATCTGAGACGTGATGAGGTCACTTCTCAAATTACCCTAGGTGTCTGATGTAGGAGCATCCAGTGGTGTAAGGGCAATCTTGCATCACCCAAAACTAGTTAAATTTCAAGTTTCTCAATTTTTAGATGTTTTTAGATTTTTGGATACCCTTTTCGTCATAATGAAATTCCCAATTTATGGTTTTTATTTTCTATTCTTGGGTTGAAAGATATTGCAGTTTTAGTTTCCCAGATTTACACTTGAAAATCTTTTGAGTTAGATTTGAGGCACTTATAGTTCCTAAAATAGCCCCAAAATTTTTTGAAATTGGCATCACAGATTTCAAGCGTATTATTGACTTTGAGACCTTTCCAACGGTTCAAACGGTTCATGAATCAGAGTCTCGGATCAAAAGTTATGGCCCTGGGAAGTTGGCTCATTTTCTAGAAGATACAATTGCAAATGTTCTTTTGAAATTTGAACTTCAAGTTGTAATTTTTCGGTATGACGCCTAAACTCAAATTTGAATGTTGTTTTGGCTCCAAACTAAAGAGGGAGCTCTCTATTTATGGGTGGGTTTCTAATTTTTGGGTAGCTTTTGAGGGACAAGCTAGCATATTGTGAAAGGTTAGTCACAGCTTTACATGCTTGCATGTGTAGTACAAAATTGGGGATTTGAGATCCTCTGCATTTAAGAAGTTCCATTTTCTGAATAATAAAATTATTCTCTTGTTTGTGGGTTATTTTCTAAGTCTCGGGCTACGCCCTCATCAGTTTGGGTCATACTTTCACCGACCCTAACATTTAGGTTTTGCAGCCCTAGTGCATTCCACTTCTTCATACATTTTGGCCTCTATTTGGCCTTCTTTTCCCCCCAACTTCCATTGGGGAGACTCATTACATTTTCTTTCCTTTTGCAGAGACTCGTCTCACTAAAGTAATGAGTGATTCTTTCTTTTATTATTTAATAATTGACTTCACTTTTTCTTTTTTTTTTAATTAGTGTTTTGAATTGCAATCTACGTGTAATCGAAAATAGTTTTCCTTACGTTATATTATATATGAGTATAAACTAATTCAGATTAATTAATTTAAAATTGTGGAAGTAACTATAATTCAATATATAATGATGGAGATAGATAATTTTAAAGTAATTTTAAATTTCAATTATTATAGTATTAGAAATTGATCTCTTTTAATGAGAGTTATAAATATTACAATAATAACATTTTAATAGGGGTTTGAATCTTGGTGGTAAGAATCATAATATCACACTTAACCATCACACACTATCATTATTGGCTAGAAATAGATATTTTCTTAACTTTCCTTTCAAAACTAAAAGAGTTTGACAACTTTGTTGTGAGTCTAAATCATTTTTATAGGTGTGGATCTTATAGCTTGCCAATCTAATATATAATGCTACACATTTTTGTCTTCTAAATTCTTCCTCTTTCTTTGATTCACGTGTCTGTTCCTTAGATGCAAACTATTTTTTCTTGATATTTGATTATTTAAGGATGTCAATTAATGTCCAAACATGAACACCTTTAAATACCACTAAATAACAATAATCATGTGAAATGTACATAGAAAATTTGCTCATGGTAGGAATGAAATATGTGATTTTCAACAAAATTTAATCTTACATTTTAAAATCCAAGGGTTACATCCATGGGTGTAATATCAATCTTGTAGTTGTAATATTGGCCTAATATAAGGGAAAGGTAATGTTGATGTAGTGAATGAATTTCTAGATGTTGAGGATATAATAAATCGAAAGAATGTGAGAAAATATGTAGAAATGGATAAGCTACAGTCGTAATTAGGAATGTGTGTAAATGAGGATGGCTAAAGGATCAAATAATTATCCCAACTTAACACAAGATTATTGTGTTATCTTCCAATATGTAATTGCATTAAGGAGTTCTCTCAAAATGGGCCCAAAAGTCAATATAAATTAGTATACGAGTATATGCAAATTTTATCAAACATTTCTCTCCCACTTTGAGGTGATTGTGAATCATAATATGATGACTTGTTTTCAAATAAATGAACACTCACAAACATGCATTTAAAGTAAATATTTAGACATAAAAAAGATATTAGGTACATAAAAGGTAATTAACCCTTATATGAGGCATGTGTGTTCATCCCTTAGCATGCATGTTACACATGCACTTAAAAAATAGAGAAAAGTTGTGAAATGAGCACCTTACATCATGCAACAAAAAATGTAATTAAAAAAAAAAAATTACTATAAATGATCAATAAAAGAAAGGAGAATAGGGTTAGAAAATTTCCACTTGTACAAAAAATAGTATGATGTTCTACCCTATGTGGTGACCATAGGATGAAGTTGTTAGATATGGTCACTTACACATTTTTTGTTTCTTATTCCTATTGTATCACCTATCATTATGCATCTTAATTTTATTTATTTATTACCTATTTAGCATTAGGTGGTGAAAGAAATAAAAAGATAAACACTAAAATGTTTCTTTTCTATGTGTGGTTATGTATGCAATAAGTGTAAACTAAGTATAAATCAAGGTTATGTCAAGGTAAACTAGATGCAAACTTAGGTGCCTACAAACATCTCTAACCAACCAAACCTCAATTAACAACCACAAATGAGATAAGATGGATGATATGATTAATTTATAAATGAATATATGATAATTGGATTAATGCAACACTTGAAGAATCAAAATTATATTGCTAAGATGCAATAAATAAGAAAATAAAGGGATTAGATTCACTTGGATTAACAAGTGGCCAAGTTAGGAAAGTTTTTGAGAATCTATATCTATAATTGCTTGTAAAATTTTGAACCAATATTGGGAAAGTATAAGACTACTAGATGTTAAAATAACTTGTGAGAAGGCAATGTTCTATCCTATCAACCACTAGGAAGGCATTGTCTAGGGGGAAACCATATATAAGGAGCTAGTAGGGACTTGAAACCCTACGAGAAGCCTAGTAGCAGCTTCTTTTAGGCACACATAGATGGAAAGATAGAGTATATAATGTGGGGATCTAGAGTATTGAAATAAAAATAAGCTACCTAGGTTTGGAAAATTATTTATAGTATTAATGTGCATGACCACAATAAAAATTGTCTCATAATAGAAGCTTGAAAATAACACTCCTATTCATTTTTGAAATATTTTAGTAATTGAACTAATTCCTCAACCTTGCAACTCTCTCAAGTCACTTAAATCACTTTTATAGGGTTGTAGAAATGACAAATATGACAAGGCATGCATTTTTTTATTATATCTAAGCTTCAAGAACCCTTTTATGTGTTCTCTTCTAACTTATATTCCTCTATGGATGCATTGGTAGATATATTCACCTTTCCCTTATTTAAGACCTTTTGTAATCAATTGGCATGGGAATAGGCTAAGTTGACATAATTGGAGTCACTTTCTAACTCCAAGACTTATGTACTAGTCATTTAGTCATCCAAGGGAAAAGGTAAGAAGAAATAGATGACCAAGATAAAATCTACATTAGGCAATGAGAGTTCCTCTAAGCCCAAGTAGAAGTTAGCTCAAAAATTATAATCCACACCTTAAATTGATAAATCTTCTAAGCTTGGTGATTCTCCTAGATATGAAAATAATTGAGGAATTTTGTAGAAAAATTTCTATAACAAGAGATGGGATTAGGACCACAATATCATTAACGGGACAAAATGACATAGGATATCTCATGGAAGAATATGTGAATCTTAAAATAAACATTATGTCTTAGCTAAACACCACTTTGGATGGAAATCAAGTAAAAATTAGAACAATTGAACCACTATCTATATATTTCCCAAGATGTAAGAATAAACATCTTCTAAATGAGCTTTCTTTAGATAAAACTATTTTTTCTGATTATGTGATAAAAACCATTCTATCAGTTATTGCAATCAACTTTTAGTCCTAAGAAGATTAATAAATAAAACTACTCTAGTCGATGAATAATTAAACTATATAGCGAAGAAGTGAACTGTTGATGTGTTTTTATGCACTTCTCAACACAGGTAGTGCGTGGGTACACTACCTCTCTTGAAAGACAATCTCCCACAATCATATTGCATAACACTATCCCAAGGTCTCTAATGTCAGGTCTTGACAGTGGTTGGAATATCTTAGTTGTTTCATGTGATTTGTTGGAATCACAAGGTATACTTACAGATGAGTTACAAAGCGTGGGAAGTTGGATCTGCAAATGGAGTTCTTAAGATGGGAGAGTTTTTGTGTGTTTGTTGCAGGTTCAAACAATAGTCTTGAACTCCATTTTATCATTGGGTTTAGCTTTACAATGTGCAATGAACCTTGCCTAAGGTTACTATTAAAAAAAGGAAAAAGGGTAGGGAAGAGATAAGGTTCCTGGATTTAAAATTGTGAATGAACAATGATCATGGAGGCTACTACAATAGACAAACTCCCTAAAATGGGTTTTGCTTGGCCAAGATGAACCTACAGTTGCACAAAACCAATGAAATCTTCTAAGGACTACATATTTTCATATTACACACACACATCATTCACATGTAATTGAACTAAGTTGCAACAATGAAGTAAAGAGCTCAGATTAGCTTTGCAAAGTGACTCATCATCAATTAACAAAAAAAACATGAACTGAAAATTCATAAAATACTGAAACAACAATCACCATCACCACTTCCATTCAAGCAACTAACAACTAAACTAAAAAGGGAAGTAGAACCATGCATGCAAGATGAGCAAAATCAAAGAGAACATCCATAAAATCATGCAATGTTGTCTTCTATTGTTGCAAATGCTTTCACACCAGCGCTCCAACTTTACAAATGAGGGGGAGACCCCTATTTATAGTTTCCCAAAGCCCAAATGAATGGCCAAGATTGATTTACAATGAATGACCCAGATTTGTTTACATTAGGGTTTCACCTACCCCTCAATATTCAACAATTTAAAATACATCTTTTGTATTTTCCTTGTTTTGTCATATAGTGCTCAAGTGTTGTAGCAGTTTCATCATTTAGTTGATTTCCCTTTTCACTATAGTTGAAACTGTTCAAAAGTTGCCTTTTGTTTGATGTATTCCCAACATTCTCTTCAATTAATCAAATGAGCCCCTTTTGCAAATTTGCATCCCCTTGATCTGATGAGACAACCCTTGATGGATCACAATCATTTCATGAAAAGCAAGATAACTCTTTTAATGGGCCTCCCTAATGGACCTGCAACAGGCTTTGTAAATCTTGCATACACAAAACATTAAAAGGTCATAATACTCATATTTGGAGCTCATCTAGACCATAAACATAAATGTGGTTTCAAGGGCGCAGGTGCCATAGGGAAGAAGGATGGTGGATGGAAGGTGGACGGAGGGCAGATGGAAGGCGGATGATGAACGACGGATGACCTTCCGAAGG
>VDFB02186972.1:0-10444 GCA_007258455.2 Sequoia sempervirens | reverse complement strand
TTTCAAACTCAAATCATTACTTCACATTGCATAAGTAACAACTAGATGCTGATAGATGAAAAAAATTCAATAACAATATAGTTTTTACAAAGTCAACCTAAGTAGTTATGCAATTACTTCACATTGCATAACTAATAACTAGGAGCAGCTATCAATTGCATTAGCTTGTCATGGAATTCTATTAGACCACATTTCTTTGAGGAAACTTGGCACAAAACTCACAAAAAATGAAAAGAAAGCACTCAAACAAACTTCAAAGGGCTCTCAGGCCTGGTGCCCCCTCATTCCACAAACTATGCAGCCATTTACTTGCAGTGTAGGGGCCGAACAATGGAGAAAACATGTAAAAATTATATATAGATATATATATATAGATATATATATATATATACAACCTAGAAGCATGAATTACGATTAGAATATCACATAACATCATATAAACAAAAAAACCACTATAAACTTGACTGTCATTTAAAACATGCATGATAAATATTCATCGTTGAAACTTGAATTGTGGTAGCTTGATATACATAGTCGATTGCTGCCAGGGTTCAATTTGTATGATATTGAAAAAAGAAGCCAACTGAGTAGAGTTATCAGCATTCTTCAAAAATCATAAGAATTCTTTTAGTACACTAGCCAT
Source organism: Sequoia sempervirens (assembly GCA_007258455.2). Classification (NCBI taxonomy): domain Eukaryota; kingdom Viridiplantae; phylum Streptophyta; class Pinopsida; order Cupressales; family Cupressaceae; genus Sequoia; species Sequoia sempervirens. The sequence goes on along the minus strand of VDFB02186972.1, from coordinate 9,801 downwards.
TTTGACGTCTTCTTGTAGTCTCAAACGTTATTTTGTATCATTGTTACATTGGTCTTGAGAGTGATTACACGGTTGAAGTGTATAAACACATAACTTTTTGTAATATCAAGGATACTTTTTGAATCTTCCATGCATTGCTAATCTAAAAGAAAAGGTCTTTTTCCTAATCTGTATGTAGCCATGCTTTTGACATTGTCAAAAAGAGAAAAACTTCCCTAATGATGCAAAGGCATGGCCAAGCAGTTCTAACTCTCCACATGAGAGAAGAGAGATGTTGGAGAGTACATCAAGTCAGTGAGAATCGAAGTGTAATGTGTTTTAGTTTGTAGTACTCCTCTGTTTCTCTACAGAAGTGTGATAAATTCTTAGTTCAATGATGCTGAACAATTTTTGAAAAAAGAAAGTTGTGTCACAGTCCGCATTCAATCCAACAAGAAAAAATGAAACCTCGGCCTCTTGGAATGAAAATTCTTGTTTGTAAAATAAATGAATAAGAATGAAGTAGTTAAGGTGTTTGAAGTTATTTAGAGGTCACTTTTAGGGTGCAAGGCTTAAAATTTTATTTTAAATGCACTCAAACAAACTTTAAAGGGATCTCAGGCCTGTTGCCCCCTCATTCCACACGCTATGTAGCAATTTACTTGTGGTGTAGGGGCCGAACAATGGAGAAAACATGTAAAAATAATATATATATATATATATATAGATGTGCAGCCTAGAAGCATGAATTATGATTAGAATATCACATAACATCATATAAACAAAAAAACCACCATAAACTTGAATGCCATTTAAAACATGCATGATAAATATTCATCGTTGAAACTTGAATTGTGGTAGCTTGATAGACAGAGTCTATTGATGCCAGGGTTCAATTTGTATGATATTGAAAAAATAAGACAACTGAATAGACTTATCAACATTCTTCAAAAATCATAAGAATTCTTTTAGTACACTCAAGAGTTATCAGATGTTTTCTTGCAGTTTCAAAAGTTATTTTATATCATTTTTACATTGGTCTGGAGAGTGGTAGCTTAATATAGGTCCACAATACAAAACCTGGTTTACCTGTGCAGTGTAACAGTAACATAGGAAGATTTTTCTTTGAAAGCAAAAAAGAAAGCTCAGCCTCTTGGAATGAAAATGCTTGTTTGCAAAAAAAATGAATAAGAATGAGGTAGTTAAGCTGTTTGAAGTGATTTAGAGGTCGCTTTTAGGGTAGTTAAGGTGTTTGAAGTGATTTAGAGGTCGCTTTTAGAGAAGAGAGATGTTGAAGAGTACATCAAGTCAGTGAGAACCGAAGTGTAATCTGTTTTAGTTTGTAGTACTCCTTTGTTTCTCTGCAGATGTGTGATAAATTCTTAGTTCAATGATGTTGAAATTTTTTTGAAAAAAGAAAGTTGTGTCACGGTCCACATTCAAAGCAACAAGCAAAAATGAAATCTCAGCATCTTGGAATGAAAATGCTTGTTTGCAAAACAAATGAATAAGAATAAGGTAGTTAAGGTGTTTGAAGTTATTTAGAAGTCCCTTCTAGGGTGGAAGGCTTAAAACTCCATTTTAAATGCACAAAAAAGAATGAAATTACTTCAAACCAAGTTTGTGAAGAAGTTAACTATGTTGCCCACTAGTTTCCCTTAAGAGTCCAAAGTGTTAAAAGGAAAAAATATTTGAAGGGCTATTTCTCAGAGACCGTGATGCTTACAAACTCTTCGTCTGAGGCTATGGGATCGTGTTGGGACCATCTACAAAAACCTCTCTCGGTTTTTGCTATCTTAGAGGCGTTTTCCTGTGGTGATGACTTTTCAGTGGATGGAAAAGTTGCCAGATGCAAGTAGTGTAAAGTTGCAAAGTGGTGCAACTTTCATTCCGCAACTCGTACAACCAAACAGACTATTCCAAAACGTCCGGATGGGTACGTTTACGCTAAGGATGGTCCTCTCTTGCACCCAAATACGCTAAATCACTCCGAGCTACATTGGACCAACGATTTCCCTTAAGAGTCCAAAGTGCTAAAAGGCAACAATATTTGAAGGTCTATTTCTCGGAGACCGTGATGCTTACAAAATCTTCATCTAAGGCTATGGGATTATGTTGGGACCATCTAAAACTCCTCTCTGCTTTTACTTATCTCAGAGGCATTTTCCCTCGGTGATGACTTTAGTGGAGGGAAAAGCGATGCAAGCAAGCAGTTGCAAAGTGGTGCAACTTTTCATTCCGCGAACTCAGATAACCAAAACAGACCGCTCCAACACGCCCGATGGGTATACATTTACACTAGGGATGGTCCTTCTCACCTAAATATGCCGACCACTCGAGCTACATTGGACCAACGATTTCTTTAAGAGTCCAAAGAGCTAAAAGGCGCGAATATTTGAAGGTCTATTTCTTAGAGACCGTGATGCCATGACTCTCCGTTTGAGGCTATGGGATCGTGTTGCGACCATCTACAAAAACCTATCTCAGTTTTTGCTATGTCGGAGGCGTTTTCCTATGGTGATGACTTTTCAGTGGAGAGAAAAGTTGCCAGATGCAAGCAGTGTAAAGTTGCAAAGTGGTGCAACTTTCATTCTGCAACTCGTACGACCAAACGAACTGTTCCAACATATCCAGATGGGTACGTTTATGCTAGGGATGGTCCTCTCTTGCACCCAAATATTCCGAATCACTTCGAGCTACATTGGACCGACGATTTCCCTTAAGAGTCCAAAGTGCTAAAAGGAAGCAATCTTTGAAGGGATATTTCTTGGAGACCGTGATGCTTACAGACTCTCCGTCCAAGGCTATGGGATCATATTGGGACAATCTACAAAAACTCTCTCGATTTTTGCTATCTCGGAGGCGTTTTCCTGTGGTGATGACTTTTCAGTGGAGGGAAAAGTTACCAGATGCAAGCAGTGTAAAGTTGCAAAGTGCTGCAACTTTCATTTCGTAACTCATACAACTAAACAGACTATTCCAACACATCTAGATGGGTACATTTATGCTAGGGATGGTCCTCTTTTGCAACCAAATACACCGAATGACTCTGAGCTACATTGGATCGAGTGAAATTAGGTGAAAAATTGATGCAGACACAAGGGCACAATCACAAAATCTTTGCAACCTGCCTATTTGAGGCATCTAACAAGATTATTCTGACCTCTTTGGACAGTCCAAAACTCCCTTAAAACTTGAAAAGCAACTAAATACACATTTCCCTCTTTAACCCCTTCTTTTAAACCCTTGTAATAGTGAGAAACTAGTTTTTGTCCAATTACTCCACAATTTTCCAAAACACTAGACCAACACATGACTGATTCAAACACCCATATCCAAGTTACACAACATATATGAGAAACAACATAGACTCCTTTGGACCAGTGTTGACTTCCTATACATTCACCCTTGAACAGGCTACTCAATTAGCCCAAAAATGCAAAGAAACATACCTTCAAACACCACACAGACCCCTAAAACCTTGGGGCAGCAAATAAATTGCCAAGAAAACAAAGATTCTGCAATTGGATTCCATTTGTATAGACCTATAACCATCAAATCAGAAAACTCTTGTTTTTAGTGTAATTCTTGAGGGTTTATTGGATGTAGCACTTCCACAACCTTTCAGACTCTGCCACCACCTTAGAAACCTTTATTTAGGCCCCAATATGCTTATAAAACAAATAAACTTCTGGTATCTTAGAGATTTTTGCAAACCCTAGGGTAAAAACTCTATTTTCAAGTGAAAAAAAACCACCATTTTTAGACCTTTAACTCTTCATTTTATTTCAAAACCTAGTTCTCCACGCCTTCCACTCTTGAAATATCATTCCCTAATCCCTACCAGCTCATCCCACCAATTCACATTGGCACACAGTAGGTGGGATGAGATTCAAGCCATTAAAATTGCAAAACTCTTATTCACTTGTTCAGGAACCCGTCTAAAGAAAGTCTAAGTTTTGGGCACAAAATGAATAAAGAAACCCTCTATTAAGAAGTCAGAATAAATTCAAGACATTTAATAATGTTTCTACATAAATTTTTGATACAAAAATGCTTGAATGGCTTGTGCACAGACATAAAACACAAGAAAAATAGTAAAATATGAACTGAGCAATTGAAACTTTATTGATTCAAAGAAAAAAACTCCTTCAACCAAACCTGTCTCGAGCCCTTGAAGGCCTTAAGTAAATTTCTATACCTTGGAATCCAACTCCCAATGCCTTTAACCACCAATATTAACTGACTTTTGAAACCTTAATGACCATTGAAGGCCAAAATACAAACATTTTTCACATTAATATGACTCATAATGAAATGTTGCACTTTTCCACTTCTAACTTTACTAAGACCTCACTTAATGGCTTGAAATAGCATCATTACATGTTCAAAACACTATTCTTGCTTGTCCCTAAACAAATTTACTAGTTTTTCTTTCAAAGGCTACAAAGCAACAACTAGGACAAGTTGGGATCTCCATGTTTTTTTGACCCTAAAATCTAAAAACTCCTCCTAATACATGACCATTAGGACTATTAGATCTCATTAAAGACAAAAACTCAAAATATTAACACTTTAATCATTGAAATGATCCACAATGATTTTGTGGTGTAGGTGCTCCTGCACCAAAAATGGTGGTTACAACTTGCTAATGTCAATGAAATGTGGGGGCAACAAGATTTAAAGTTGGCTCAAGCTTGTGCAGGTCCTAATAGACGTGTTTGATGAATTTATAGGGTGTGGCAAGGTTGGAAACATTGATTTCCTTAAAAACCTTGTGAAAGTTGCTAAAAATGAAGTTGCACCCAAGTTGGATTTGAGGAGAAAAAGTTGCAAGCCACTATAATTTATTATATATAAATGGGAGATATTACAAAACCTAGTTCAAACAAGCATACCGATAGGAAAGAACCAGGAAGAAAACCTTCGGTTGTAGCTCGATTAAGTACAAAAATAGACCCCTTTACAAAACCTATGAGTTTCCAAAATATAGACCCCTTTACATTTTAAACATACCCTTTATACAATGCTAGACATTTGACCCATATTTCAAAAAACATCACTGGGTATAGATTATGCCCATACACAATTATGACCATTTTACATTGTTTCCAATTTGAGAATTCAAATTTTACAAAATTTTCCTATTAGAGGCATTCAGGGCACATTCTTCAACAATAGTAGTATGTTCATTTCTGGACTGACAAGCACCTGTACAAACCATCAAGGTAGCTTAGAATAACCAATCTATATTATTCTAAATGACACAAAATATGATGAGATGGTAATGCAAACTATAAAAGACGCTTAGAATAACCAATCTATATTGTTGTAATCTGTTGCATACCTCTCCGAAAGGATCAAAGCTGGCTATTGCTGTAGTAGGTCCATGATCAATCGTGCCAGAATATCGCAAAAGTGGGAAAATGAGAAATCTATATTGTCACACAGAAAAAGATGCTTAGACTAACAAATCTATATTAATCTAAACAACTTGAATGATGATGAATTGGTGATGCAAACTATAAAAGATGCTTAGAATAACCAATCTATATTATTCTAAATGACACAAAATATGATGAGATGGTAATGCAAACTATAAAAGACGCTTAAAATAACCAATCTATATTGTTGTAATTTGTCGCGATACCTCCTAAAGGATCAAAGTTGGCTATTATCAACAGTCCATGATCAATCGCGCCGTGAATATCGCAAAGTGGGGAAAATGAGAAATCTATATTGTCACAATAGAAAAGATGCTTAGAATAACAAATCTATATTAATCTAAACAACTTGAATGATGATGAATTGGTGATGCAACTATAAAAGATATTTAGAATAACCAATCTATATTATTCTAAATGACACAAAAATATGATGAGATGTAACAAACCATAAAAGACTTTTAAAATAACCAATCTATATTGTTGTATTCCATCGACAATTCCTCCGAAGGATCGAAGTTGGCTATTATTGCAGGTCCATGATCAATCGCATGAATACTACAAAAGTGGGAAAATGAGAAATCTATATTGTCACAATAGAAAAGATGCTTAGACTAACATATCTATATGAATCTAAACAACCTAAATGATGATGAGTTGGTGATGAAAACTATAAAAGATGCTTAGAATAACCAATCTATCTTGTTCTAATCTGTCGCATACCTCTTCGAAAGGATCAGAGCTGGCTATTGTTGCAGCAGGTCCATGATCAATCTTGCCAAAAATATCGCAAAAGTGCATACAAAATATCACTATTAAAGATACCTGCATTGCAATAGTATATAAAATATCAGTATTAAATAAAGAACACTAATGAACTTAATCATAATGAACATAAGCATTCTACCTTCCATTCTTGAAAATGCTATTCAAGTGTGCCTGAAGGGTCATCTCTTTGCTTAAGAGTATCCAATATTGCTTCATGATTTGCATTACTAAGTGTCCATAGTTGTTTTGTCTTTGGTTTGGCATGATGATTCAACAACTTAAAATTTGTTGCTATAACAAGGTGCGAATACATTATAATGGTTTTATGTTTCTCGTAGTCTTCAAATGTAGGTATGCCATTCTTTCTAATCATGTATGTTCGCAACCAAGTTCCTGCAACCACAACTGAACCTGTAGGATACACGAAACCATCATCATCTTCCATCGGTTGTGTTAGCTTATGCTTTACCCACACACATCGAGCCAACCAATAGTCTAATCTCTCTTCATTCCCCTGCGGTACAACAATTGCAAAAATATGTCCTAGTTGTAGTAGATCTGAAAGCAGGTCATAATCAACTGAACTTTCCATTGTGTCATTTGTCATAGATATTGTTTGAGATAAAGGAGTTAGATACTGTGGTACCCATGTATCCACCCACTCACTTGACTCGCATTGATCCCACTCGCACTAAATACAACTTTGAAAAAAACAAGCCAACTCTCTTGTATAAATGGTCCATGTGCCTGCATCTGAGCTTCAAAATGAATGCATCTTTTATTGTATGACAATCCAATCTGCCTCCCACTATACCCTCCTCAATGAACCAAAATAATCTGCACACTGTTGAATCAAGTGTCCCTCCCTGTGACAATGCTGAACTACACCAATCAATTATAGAATGTGCATCGCTGAATTTTTCTCCTAAAATCTTCAATTGCTCCTTAACTAGAGCTCTCTTTACACATGCACCTACTCCATCATGCTCCCCTTTCCCATTTCCAGCTTAAAAAAAACTCCAAATATGAGGTAGACCCCTCTCTACATGCATTCTACTCAACCAATAAAGCATACAAGCATTCTTGAGTTGACCTATGCAATTATTTGACCAAATTAGATGTCGGCCCAGTGCTATATCATGCTCCTGCAAGAACTCAAAAAAAATCTCGAAACAATGTTGGACATACTTGGATGAGTGAGATCTATCATCACTCATATAAAAATGATACTCTTTGATTATCTTTCGATCCTCCTCTGTACTATCAGGTGCATGTCTAAATGTTATGTGGACAAAAATAGCAATCTGAATGGAATTGTAATATCAGATTGTACCGGTGATAATCGAGATTGTACCTCAATTTGTGGTTGCAATGTGTAGCTTTCTGAAAAATCAACCACTGATATAATAGTGCCAATTAAAAGAGTCCTTACACATCCTAAATTGTTGATCCAACCACTGAGACCTATGACTATGCCTTGCATACTTGTAGAAAAGATTGTCCTTAAAATCTGAAATAAAATTAGCAACACTACATTCTTTTGAAACCAACTCACATCTAGAACCTTCACCTCCACTCTGCAAAGTATATTTGACTATCTCATATCTCTTTTTCTCAACAAGCTTCTTTCTAAATTCATGTTCGGAACTCTCATGAAAACATTGAACAAACTTTGAAAATCCACCACATTGTGAGCACTTTGCATTTAAACAATCATTTCTATAGAAAAAGAAACCATCATCTCTAAAACATAAAAAAAGATCTAGCAATTCCCTTGATGATTTTGGAAGATGCATTGCACCACACTCCTGCAACATTTCATTAGTATGCAAAGTAGAACGAATATAGCATAATAGTTCATGGTACATTGAAAACTCCACATGGTATTTGCAACAGCAAGTATTACGAATTTTAAGAGGCACACAATAAAATGGCTTCAAACCTTCAAAATTCCTTTGCGATATTTCCATATTTGGATGTATTTCAATAAATTTTTCGAACAACATTGTTTGGCTTGATTCCAAGAAATATTTAGGATGTGGTGTACGGTCTCAATTGCCAATTCTTAACTTTAAAACATCCTTTGCATTGGGTGATACTCTAGATTTATCATGCCAAAATTGTTGAATTACCTGTTTTACATTATCAGTTGGCTTCTTATCAACACGTGGAAGCCTCTCAGAAAAAGCCCATGTATCATTTTGAAGAGGATCATGTATTCTTTCTCTTCTTGCAAGTGCTCTATCCAAAGTTTTACGATTTATGTCAAAATCAATACAAGTTTGTCTCATAAAGCGAGCCTTTTTCAATTGATGGCTTACTAGGGCGGTTGTAATGACTCTTCGAGTAGCTCTCTTATCCTTTTCCTTGTTATTTTTTCCAATAGACTTGAGAGCATTAAAAATATTTTTGACAATAATAGAATTTTTTTCAGTCTTCTTGTTCACACGAATCTTCAATTTGGCTAGCAAAGGTCTCATCTTTTGCATCTTTAGCAATTGTACAAAAAGCTGGCATTTCTCGGTCCATGTCTTATCACTAAAATATTGGTTGAAAAGTCTTCTAGCCCACAACTGAATGTTCGTGTTGACCTCTTGCCTTCAAAATTGTTTATAATGTTCTCATCAAATTCAAGTAACCATTTAGGGGTTCTTGAAGGTCTTGAATTTGGAATGTGTCTTTCTTCCACACAAGGTTCTTCATTTCTCATGTAATCTGGTGAAACATAATTTTCAATTAGTTCAATATTATGTTCAACATCTTCAATTCCAACATTTTCACCTTCAATTTGAATAATTTCATTCCCAATTTCAGTATCATATTCAACATCTTCAAATCCAACATTTTCACCTTCAACATTTTCATTATCAATTTCAATATTCTCATTCCCAATTTGAATATCATGTTCAACATCTTCAATTCCAACATTTTAAGCTTGAACATTTTGAGTATCAATTTGATCATTTTCATTCCCAATTTCAATATCATGTTCAACATTTTCACCTTGTACATATTCAATTTCCTCTTCACTTGAAAGACCATAGGGCTCAAATTCACCAATATTTAACATACCTTGTCTTCTCTTCCTATGATCTTCTTTATCTTTTTGTCTACATTCTTCAATTTGTTCTTTTGTAAGCTTTCTCTTATGTATATGCTTCCGATGACTGCTTCTCCTCATTATACCTCATAAAAGATACTGAAAAATCATTGTTTATGACAAATTTGAGTACAAGATGCTCCAAAAAGTTGAACTTTGTCTCTTCCTGTCTGAAATTGAGCGTTTGTCGCCTACAAAGCTTGCAAAAAGTATGTAGGTTCCGTTGGAATGTAAAAAATGGGCCATATGGGGTTTTGGTATGGCCCACAAATCGGATATCTGACTAAATCCGATATCTGATATGAATTTTTTTAAAAATAAAACAATTTTATAATGCTCTCTAATGGCAAGATTTTAGGGCTATAAATCGGATATCCGATTCAAATCGGATATCTGATTTGTGCATATATAGACCTAACAGTAATTATGAGGTGGAGGTTGGGAAAAAGAGAGAGAGAGAGAGAGAGAGAGAGTGGAGGGTAGAGGGGAAGAAGGGGAGAGTGAGGGAGA
>VDFB02186971.1:0-14270 GCA_007258455.2 Sequoia sempervirens | reverse complement strand
CTCAGATAGATAGCTCCCAAAAAAAGAGTCTACCCCATCTAGCCCTATAACTTTCCAATTCTTTGATAATGAGGTCTCTCACCTCAACTTGGGGTGTGATCCTCTAAATACATGTGGCAAGGCCCCTCATAACCTCTCTATTAGGATCAAAGGTTTCTGAAGAGAAAAAGTGAGGGTTGAGGAAGTACTCTACTACATGGATGGGTTGGTAGAGTTGATTGTTCCACCTCTTATCAATGATCTCCCATATGGGATAAAATTTGAGGTTGTCCCCCTTTATAATAATTTCTAATAGAATCCTTCACCCTATCCATGAGCTCATAAATATACCCCATTGGGTTTTGATCCCCATCTACCAAACGAAGAACTCTTACCAAGGGCTCTGACACCTACAATTTACAAGTACAAAAAGATTAAAGATATAAATTTATAATGAAAGACTTAAATTAAAAAATAAAATATTCAAATTTGAATTTAAATTCAAAGTTTAGAGGTTACCGTCATGATCTTTGTAGCTCTTTGTGCAAAAAGGTTATCAAATACTATGCTTGCAACCCTCTCCTTCAAGATTCTTCAAATAAGATGAGCCTAGCCATGCTTGGCTCACAAACATTTGTTTCAAAGCAGTCAATGAACCAACAATGCTTTGCAACTTTAGAAAAATCGTTGCAAATCTTATCTTTCCCTAATGTGTGATTTCTCATCAAATGAAGAACCCAACGGGACTATAGATAAATTTTGTGATGTGCCTTGCATCATCTACAACTGGCATCACCCAATCAAGTTTGCCTATGTCCTCTAAAAGAAGGTCAAGCAATGTGTTGCACAAGGTGTCAAAAAAGGTGTGTTATGTTTGTCTCGGAGCAATCTCCCAACTACCACATATGCTACTATATTATTAGTTATGATTTGCACCACATTTTCTATGCCCACCTCCATGACAATTTCCTCGAATATTAGATACAATATTTTAGCAATTTTTACTTCACCATTTGAAGCTATCAAAAAATTGATAATGATGCGATTTTTACCATCCATCCACCCATCTGAAAAAATGGTGCAGCCACATTTTTCCATTCCTTCTTTTGTTCTTTCTCTATTAGGCTTTCCCTTTTAGTTGGTGAGCAACCTACAAGTACAAAATTTTAATTTTTAAACATAAAAAGGACATAAATTAATGAACATAAATTTATCCTAAAATTAACATAAAATACTATAAGTATAAATTAGCATAAAAAATTAAAATTTAGTAGCCTCTCACTCAAGTCCTTGCAAGAAGGCACCTTGTAGCCTTTTCCGGCAACTGTCAATAAAGTTACCAAATTCTCCCAATAAGGACTACTCGCCACATTGAAAGGAATGTTGTTGAAGTACCAAAATTTTGTACATGCTAGATTTGCATGTTCATGCACCTCCTTGTTCTACCCTGTAGCTTCTAATGATGGTTATGCTCTAGGTGTGTTTGTGGGAACAAAAAAATGTATGTGGTGTGCATGAAGATGTAGGAATTGTTGTTAGCACTCTAGTATAAATAGATGAAGTGGTGGTGGTGGATGTGCTTTGTATGCGTGGACCACAAAGAGATCCCATTATGCCTTGAGCACCATGACCACCAGCTATAGATGCTGCTATGGTTGCCCTTGTCCTCTCCTTTTACAAATTTTCTCTTCTGCAATTGCAAGCAAGACATTCATCTCTTTTTATCTCTTCGGTGGTGTGTGCACAAGGCTTGGCATCACAATGAGTAATGTGCACAAGATGGTGTTTGAGGCAATTTATGCATCCATGATATAAATTTGTGCGTCTAATGCAAATAACTAACCCAGGTATTGGTCCTTGATATGCATATTTCCAAGTGCAAGGTCTCTAGGTCTAGCAAGATGAGTGCATGTAATGGATGATGGAATTGATGGGGTGGAGCCCGAGGCTAAACCTGATCTAGAAGCTTCTCTATTTTCTATTATATGATGTAATCAACCTACACATATAAAGTGAAAGCACAAAATATTAAATTTTTAATATAAAAAACATAATTTTACATAAATCACTAAAAATCAAAGTAAAATTAGTTTAAATAAATATAATTTAATTTAAATCAATATAAAAAATTACTATAATGTAAAGATTCTAAACATTTATTCCGAAAAAAAGGGTTAAAATAAAAAAAAAAATTTATATACATAAACACAGTGAAAATAGAAAAAAAAAATCTTAAAAAATATGAAAAAATGGTGATGAATCCTTTTTTTTGCAATTTAAATGTAAAATACAACCTAGTTTTAGTATATGATGATTATATTTTAACCTAGAAGCTAGAATTTGCAACCAAAATGAAACGAAATATTAAAATATATATAAAAAATTGACTTCTACTTCAAATTTGCCTTCCAAATTCGTAAAAAAATCCATTTAAATCTTCTCTCCTTGATTCAAACATGTTGGAAATCAATTGGCACGAGGGTTGGAGGGGTGTTTTTACTTGCATAGAAAATAGTGAAATTTGTTTGGGCTTAATTGGGTTTGTTTTTTACCCAATCCCCTTTTTTACCTACATGGGTGAGTTTTTGCCACAGACTCACTGATTTTTTGGCGAGTACTCACCATTTTTTCCATGAGTCAAATTGGTGAGTAAATGGTTCAAATACTCATGGCGGGAATAACTTGACACTTACTCAAACTCGCCGAGTTTTTTGCAAGTTTTCCATCTATGGTTGCAACCTTGTAGCTTTATGCTTGAAGGCTCCAATGTGTAATCTATTGCGGCTAAATACTGATCACAATCTCTATTTTATGTTTTTTCAAACTTGAGTTCCCTTTCAAGCTCTGGTTTAGCAACTAGCCAATGTGTTTTCCAAAGTAGGATCTCCCATGTTCTCTAATATGTTCTCAAAAGGATTTTCATTCTTTCTTTGTACATCTCAAGTTTCCCTTGGTACATCATGCAACTTACTTGAAGAAACTCTATATTTGAACTTGTCACTACATTAGTACAACTCAATACCCCAAATCCTTTACATGTAGGAAACTTTTTGTAGGGGATTCATTAAGAGGGAACTTGGAACTTAGTGTTGAGAGGTTGAATAATGTATTAACCTTTGATGAGGTTAATTATGTACCTAATATCTCATATTTCTATATTTTCTTATGCTATCATTCATCACCATAATACATTTTTTATTTCCTTTTAAGCTACTTATATGGTAATAGAAATATGAAGTATTTAATTATGTTTAAGATAAAATAGCTGGAAATATAAACTTAATTTTTTTTACTAATAAAATGTTGTTAATCAATGGACAAGAATAAAAGATGTAGGTATGGAATAGGGTTAGGGCAAGGTTATAATGATTGATGGTCAAGATTAAATTATAAATAATTTAATCAAGGGTGGAGGTTAATTGAGACATGGATTGATAAGAACTTGATGTGGAGGATAAGGTTGGCACGTATAAAGAGGTGAGAAGGGACATTAAATAATAATAAAATTATTTAATTCAGGTGGCTAATGAAAAATTAAATAATAAAGATATTATTTAATTATATAGGAATGTGACAAAGAAAATCATTTTGAATTAAATAATGATTTAATTCAAAATTCAAAAGAGTCGACCAAATTAAATAAATAAAATTTATTTAATTTATAAGAGAAGAGGCTAATGAATAATTAAATAATTAAAATAATTATTTAATTATAGTGGAAAGTGGCATAAAAATTAAATAAATAAATCTATTTAATTAATCAAGGAAGAATAAAGATTAGAAATGAATTAATTAAATAATTAAAATTATTTAATTAATAGAAGACTTATGACTTTAGAAAATAATTAAACAATTAAAATTATTTAATTATCAAAGATGAAAGAAGAAATGATGGAGAATTTAGATGTCGCAGGACTAGGACAATTTTTAGTGTCTACATCTTCATCCTATTTCTCCATCACCTTAAATTCCCAATCAAGATCAACCAAGGTACACATCCTTGAAATCCTTTCAACATCCTATATACACTAAGTCATCCATAAGACCTCCATATCATGTATCCTCGTCCACTAATACCATTTCTTTTGGAAGCAATTTGGATGCCAAATATAAAATGCAAAAATCCAAAACTCCACATACACACAAGGATCAACATATCCCCTCAAAAAGACATGCACAAACAAAGAAAAATTTGATCCAAATCAAAAAACTAAATCCAAAAGGCCACAAAGGCCTATCAAGAAAAAATCAAATGTCATCTGGATCCCAAAGACACTCATAAAAGCCATGCATCTCTTTAAGAACAATCAAAATTGGAATCCAAAGTTTCTTATCCAAAAGCTTCATCCAATCCTAAGTCCTTTACCCCATATAATAATCCTTCATCACCTCCATCCATTTTGGGTCCTTATGTCCCAAAATATACATCCACTCCTCCATCTAAATCTCCAAATTCAAATTCAACTTCACTTCCACAATTCCACCACCTTTCAAGGTGTGTGCCAATGGTGATATTACCAACATTTCCATCCACTCATCCACAAGTATTCCATCAACCCATCTATTATCCAACATCCATTTTCCATCCTTCCATCCCTCTCATCCAAGCATTGCCTAAATCCATATACTTCTTCATCTTCCCATCCATTCCATTCCCCTTACCATCATTCTACCAACATATATGAGCATACCTCCAATTGCCATGGTAAATTGTAGTACATCTTCAAGGGATACCATCTATGGAACTAGATGCTTCATTCCTTCCTCCATATCCCTATCATCCACACACTATCTTCCAAATCCTCTTATCCACATCCTTATCATCATCCTTAGTCATCCTTACTATTCCAAAAAATCCAAAAAAAAGGAAGAAAATGAAAAATGAAAAAAGTAAAGATAAATCATTCATCCAATGGTGAAAACCACTTGTGATGCCTTGGGAAAGTGTCATGATGAAAAAATAGTAAACATGTGTCACGCGTAATCCCTCATCCTCTTTCACTCTACACTTGGGGGAAAGCTTCATCCATACCACATCTCATCCACACTATCTACATCTTCCACTACCTTATCCATCATCCTACCTAAGTTCATCATCCCCTTTCCACCTTTGATCTTGACAAAGCTAAAGAGCTTCCCAAACATCATGTATCTTACCATCCATATCTTATCCACTTGATCTTATCAATCCTATCCATATCATTTATCCCATATTCCTCATCATATCTTAACCCATCCTCCCTTTTCCAACTTTGATCTTGAAAAGGTTATGGATCTTCATAAGAATAATAATGCAAGAGCATCCCTAGTTGTAAAGCAATCTTGTATCAACCAAAAATAGTTCTTTCCTTGTATTTCATTTAGTAGAAGTTTCAGTATTTCATTTCGCATTTTATCGCATCATTGTTTCTCATCTCGTGGAGCAGGATATAGCATCTTCACATCAACATCTATCACATATCCATATTTCATATCAATTTTCAGTTGTTTATAGAAAGTTATGACTTAGAATTTCACTATATCTTCCAGTTAGAGCATTTGGGGCCGACCTAGTCTAGATTCCTTAGTACATACCTATCCCAAATTGTGCGGAGCTTAATGGGACAACTTACAAGCATCTTGGGTTCATTGGGACCTATCTTGGAGATTCACAAGTTATTTCTTTTCGCGTGGAGATATCTTTCCATACTTTGAGGCCAACTTTCATGTATGATCCTTCATCGAGTTTATGAACCCTTGTGGCTAACACAGACCTTTGTTGGAGCTTGGGAAGCATATTTATAAGAATTTATAATCATTTAAGATTCATTTAGATTAGTTATCAAGTTAGAGTTAGATCATTAGTTAGATTTTTTCTTAAACCCTTCAGGGGCATGTAATAAGGCCCTTTGGCTAGTTGTATTGTTGAATGCCTTTGCATGTAATAAAGTTTCATGTTCATATATCATTTTCTTGTGTTTATTCCATTGTGTTGAATTGTTGTTTCATGGTTTGGACTATTCCTTTTGGAACCCTCCCATCGTGACTATACCAAGTGGTATCAAAGTGAGTTTTTGATTCCTAAAGGCATTCCTTGAGGTGAAAATATCGTTGACTTGAGGAAGACTGCATCTGTTTTCAACCGATCACCGATTGTGAGGTAGTTGAAACCCTTGTGTAGACACTGAAAAATGTCCTAGGCTTGCTAACACCATTTTTCCCATTGTCTAGGGTCATATTTCTGCTATTAATTAAATAATTCTTAATTGTTTAATTAGCTCATTTAATTCATTTCTCCATTACCCTTGATTAATTAAATAAATTATATTTATTTAATTACGTCACTAATGTCCTCTTTCCTCTATAATTAAACAATTATGTCAATTATGTCAATTATTCATTTTACCCTTTTCTGACACAAATTAATTAAATCTTATTTAATTAATGACTTAACTTTTCGCTCACCTTTTTCAATTAAATTGCGATTTAATAAAAAAGATGACTTTTCCTTCTGTAATTAAATAATGTTCCATTATTTAACTATGCACTTTCCTCTTCGAACTAATTGATTTTGTCAAAAAATCATTCAATTTCCTCATTCTCCTTCACTTTCAATCTTATCTCATCTCTTCTCGTCTCGTCTAATTCCATCCATTGATTGAAATAAAAATCATCTAATCTCGACTGTCCATTTCGCATCTGGCTCTCTATAAATAGTGTTGTTATTTATCATTTTCACATCTAGAGAATAGAGGTTGCAATGTTGTTGAGATAATACTTTCTTTGATATTTTGTTGTCATAATCTTTAGGCTATTGTTGCATACATATAATCTGAGGGATATAATCACACTTTGTAGCAAAATGGAGAAGAGCAATGGAGGTCATTCAACCATGACATGAAGACTTGGGTAACATCGTTTTGTTATTTTGTATTTTCATTCTTGGATTTTACTTCATTGTTGTTTAGGGATTTAGGGTTTGATTTTTATTGATTAATGTCTTTAACCTTGAATTTCCCTAAGCTACATTTGGTGAACTCGACGTGAAGAATTTGCGCTACCTAATGACTCCAGATTGAAAGTTAATTTACTTTTTTGAAAGTGAATAAAGCTATCATGGAATATATTAGTTTTATTTATATGTCTATAGCTTATGCTTATTTTATTGCTTTCGCTTAATCAATAATTAGACAAATCGCTTTCATTGATTCGATGTCTTTGTATTTATTTGTTCTCACCAGATTTAGAAATGATTCACTAATATAGATTAAATAGATATGATTTGATGAATATATTTAGACATCTATGTTGGGAAACAAAAGATTCTGAAAAGTATCAACTTTAAGAGAGAGGCATCAATATTGTCTAAATAGAGTTGATTTGAAAAAAAACCTTATTGCATCTATAGTTCATATTGTCTTATGCATACACTTATCTTTTTTGAGAAGGCCCATCAATAGTTTATCTCTGACGTTATTTTTATTTGCATTCATTTTGAGAAGGTGGCTTTAGATGTTGTTTGTGTTTTAATTTATTTAACACTCCTCAAAATGTTGCTCTAGATTTGTATTCACGTTGTCAAGTACTTCAATTTTCTTGTATTTGAAATCATTTGGATATGCAAGTTCCAAAGCATTTATCACTGATAGGACGTGAGTAATAGTCAAACTCTTTAACATTGATTTATTTTGGCTAACTCAATTTCACATGGTATAATTTGAAGAAACTATTAAGAATGGCAAATGCTTTTTCGTGTTAGGACTTTTGTTTGCTTGTAATAGAGGTAGAGTTTCTCTAATTTGTTCAAATTAGAATAATTATTTTTTTGTTAATTTTAGATTAATATAGAATAATTAATATAAGGTAGTTTTGTTAATTTAAATTAATTTAGAGGAATTGGATTAAGTTTATATTTAAATTTAGATTAAGTTTAGATTTATATTTTTTTATTTAGTTAGATTTAGATTTTTTTTGTAGTTTAGTTTGGATTAGATTTTTTAATTTAGATTAATTAGATTAAGTTAATTAGATTAGATTAAATTTGTTTATTAATTTTTATTAGCTAGATTAAATCTTATTTTTCCTTTTGGTTTAGTTGTGCTTTTAGGGCTAATTTTTGTTGATGTGGTTTTTATGCAGGTTCGAATGTCCAAGACTTGAATATAAAACATAAACTTTCGTTTGTAGAAGATTGAAGGCTTATTGTGAACTACTAATTAGCGTGTTGCAGGTTCGATTGTGACGCAAGAGAGTACTCACCTCTTGCAAAACAACTTACACTTATAATCCTTTTTGACAATCACTTTCAAAATAATATGAAAATTGAAACAAAAAAATAACCAAACACTCACTTTTATTGGATTTTCTCATTAAATAGAAAAACACAAATCAATGTCTACAATTATTGATTAGTCTCTTTTTGGAAATTGGCACCATATCTTCCCTTTTCCTCCACAATTGCTTTTCCCCTGTTACACAGCCCCAAAACATTTAAACTCCTAAACTCTTCCCCAATTTACTTTCCCACACTGTCTCAACCCTTCGTGCAACCCCTATCTCTTTTAATTCGCATTGAACTTGTATGAATTTGTTTTCTCCATCTCAATCCTGCATTTCACTCTATCTCAACCCCTTTTACTAGCTATCAAGCCAACATATCCCTCGACCTTTATCCTCGGCTACATGCCCCTATCTTATTTTCTATACCACAACCACTTCATCTCATTGGAAACTTCACATTCCTTTGTTGGGCTCAACTTTGTGAGCTTAATCAAAATGCACGGGCTCTCTTCTCTATTTGCCTCTCTACACACACCTTCGTCGCTTCACTATATTAATCCCTTGTTTTGGTTTAAAGGAATTTATTTACATGGTTCTGAAGTGCGACCCTTTCTTCCATTTATGCGCTATCCCACACTCATACAAGTTTTCTAATTTGTTATCTCTGTGTTGCACGGTCCCTCTACTTCCACGTTGTCTCTCTCACACCTTTGTTTGCGCTTGCCTCTTCTTTTGTGCAGCGACCTATGCATCATTATATTATGTAGCTCTCATAATGCTTTTCTTAATCTACCTCCCCCTCTAAGGAAACTTTTGGTTTTCTATTCAAATATCCATTGTGACCCTTCATCTTGTCATTCACAGCCTCTTCATTTTCTCTATTCGCAGCCCATACTCCCATCTTCCTATCATTGCAATTGTAATTTATTTTTAACTATTCCAAAATCATGCAACCTTTTGTGCCTTTTCACCTTCTTTGATCAAATCAACATCTTATCCTTTTGAAGAATAAATTTACAATTGTTTGAATTGATTAAATTTATTCTTCAAAAGGATAAGATGTTGATTTGATTGTGATCCTATGCTCACAATATTTCTACCATAAATCTAGAAGCTTTGTCAGAATGACAATGACATTCAATTCATGGAAAATAATTCATCTAAAAGAAGACACAATCAAATACATAATTAGATTCCACAAAATACTGGAGTGCAAAGTTAAATTGATATATGAAATTTTGGGAAATCAATGTCAATAATGTCGATTAATCATTCTTGAAGCTACTGACACCAAGTCGAATTGTAAACCCAAGAGAAAACAAAAATCGAACTCAAATTGAAATATCCTTTTGGTTGACATAGGCTCGTGTCTATCCCCAGATGCTCCTGCATCAGACACACCGGGTAGAAAGATTGTGAGCATAGGATCACAATGATGAAGTTGAGTGATGGAATCACTCTTTTAGGTTGAAATCAACCTACAACAAACTCCTTCATTGTCCAAGTGCTAAAAATCAATATTTCTTCTTCCTTTTCTAGCATCGTGCTGGAACACATGCCACTTCTCTCCAATAACACATCTTCCTCTTCTTCCCCCTCGTGGACTCATGTCCATCAAATTTTGATCTCCTCTGCCAAATCGTTTCCACACTTTCCTCCTCTTCCATGGGTTCAAACCCACCTCTAACCATCCACCTCCACCAATACCCTACAACATCCTAACAAAATATACACACAACCACACAACATCTGCTACATGCTCTTGTTCTCTATTCATCTAATCTTCTACTACTACATCTGATAATGAAATAACATCACAAAATCAATTTACCTCATCTTCGCTCGTGGCTACAATATCAAATTTTACTACAACGCCTTCCATATTCTCATCAGCTGCAATATTTTGTTCATCTCTCTTTGTTGCATCAACGAGCTTCATCATCCATTCTTCGTCAATCACCAACAGTTGAGCAAACAAATCTAAGTCACCTTCACCTTTAGCTGTGACCTCTTCGTTGTTCACCTCCGTATTTCCTTCTATTTTCATACCTTCCTCATGGCACATCATTGATGTAACTTCTTCATCAATAGGGGTTTCTCTTACTTCTTCCTCTTTCCATCTCAGGCTACTATCCTTGGTCTTCTTCTCACTCCTCTTTTCCACTTTCTTTTCACCTTTCCAAAAATTCTCTTCCAATTTCTCGAGCCTCGTCCTAATCTTTCCTACTTCTTTACCAACTATCCTTTCCATCGCTTCACACATTTCATAATCCACATCATCCCAATACTACTCCAAAAATAGTATACACACAGGTCTCTTCACGACCCAACCCATCTTACCTATTACAATCTTCCGCAACTCACATTCTCTATTTCTCCACGGTTTTTCCTTGCAACAAACTCTCACCACTATCCTCTACCTAACAGGATTCTGGAAGATGCACCATCATGATCTCTTCTACCCACTTCCTCTTAGTGGAAGAGATTTGCACACCTTCTACCTAGCCTCATCTCTATTGGAGGACAATCAACATGATTCCCAGGAACCAATGGCCTCTCAAGGTTTCTTCACTCTTTAGAAACTCTTCACCCATAGTCCTATTGGATACTCTTCACGCTTAGGATTACCCACTCTAATACCAATTGATGCAAGAGGGTACTCCCCTCTTGCAAAAAAACTCACATTTATACTTCTTTTTGACAATTACTTTCAAAACAATACAAAAATTACAACAAAAAAATAACCAAACACTCACTTTTATTGGATTTTCTCATTAAATAGAAATACACAAATCAATGTCTACAATTATTGATTAGTCTCTCTTTGGACATTGACACCAAATCTTCCCTCTACCTCCACAACTGATCATCCCCTATGACACAACCCTGAAACATTCAAACTCCTAAACTTTCCCCCAATTTACTTTCCCACACTATCTCAACCCTTCGTGCAACCCCTAGCTCTTTTAATCTGCATTGAACTTGTATGAATTTGTTTTTTTTGTCTCAATACTACATTTCACTCTATCGCAGCCCCTTCTACTAGCTGTCAAGCCAACATATCCCTCAACCTTTATCCTCAGCTACATGCCCCTATCTCATTTTCTATACCATGAACACTTCATCTCATTGGAAACCCCACATTCCTTTGTTGGGATCAACTTTGTGATCTTGATCAAAATGAAATGGCTCTCTTCTCTATTCACCTCTCTACTCAAACCTTCGCTGCTTCACTATATTAATCCCTTGTTTTGGTTTAAAGAATTTATTGACATAGTTCTGAAGCATGACCCTTTCTTCCATTTTTGTGCTACCCCACACTCATACAATTTTGCTAATTTGTTATCTCTGTGTGGCACGGTCCCTCTACTTCCATGTTGTCTCTCCCACACCTTTGTTTGCACCTACCTCTTCTTTTGTGTAGCCACCTATGCATCATTATATTCTGCAACTCTCATAATGCTTTTCTTAATCCACCTCCCCCTCTTAGGAAATTTTTGGTTTTCTATTCAAATCCCCATCGTGACCCTTCATCTTGCCATTCACAACCTCTTCATTTTCTCTATTCGTAGCCCATATGTTGGTGTAATTAATTATTTAATTACACTTTAGGATAAGTTTACTTAGGTAATTATTTATTTCCTAGGATAATTATCATTTAATTCTTATCTTATCTTATTGAGCTGTCTTTTTTCTCAAGATAAGATTAGGGTTGCTTTTTCCTGCTTTATTGCGTCTTTTCCTTTTCGAAGGATTTTGTATTATTTGTAAAACATTACATTCAATAATCATCAATTCTGATTTTTGCTTGCACACATTGGCTCTGAGGGTTTACATAACTTCTGTTGTTTTTTGTTCTGAATATCTTTGCATGTGATGGGTGATTGCTTGCAGGTGTTCTTCGGGACTGTGAAGTTGGTTTTTCAACTTCTACATGGTATCAGAGCTCCAGACCTATTGCTGCCTGTTCATGATCTGAAGATATTCTCTCACATCATCTTTTTCTGTGCAAGGGTTTCAAGTCAGATTGATTTTCTGTGGATCTGGGGGTAGCCAAAATTTCAAAGCATTTTGGGCTCGAACAAACATCGCAAATGCGGTCAAAGCATCCAAAAACCCCAGAAACGCCTTTCGTTTTGTCGATTTAGACGAAAATTGAAAAAAAGGTAAAAAAAAATTAGCCCCAAGGCCGTACGGCCCTAGGGCACGTAGATCAATGCAAAATTTTCAAAAAAAATAAAAAAAAATATTAAAAAAATGCGCTGCCCATTCAAAAGGGGTGCACCACTGCACCGCCACCCCGCGGCCTCCCATCTGCCACTCCTAGTGGCGGGCTCTAGCTCCGCCGCCCCTCAGCGTAGCTTCTTTGCCACTGCTCCGATTTCCGCCCCAGCCGACGGTCACCTCACAGACTGAGAGCTTCACCTCCAAGCCCCCACCGGGATTCTCAGCCCCCGCGGGTGAAAGAACTAAGCCAGAGGTCACATCCATGACCAGGAGCAGCCGAGCCAGCCCTTAAGTGCCAGCCGCCGGTCGCATGCGAACCAGGAGCTGAGCCGAAGGGGCCAGTTTTTTGCACTTGTTTAGGCTGAAGGTCCCATTTTCAAGCCTTTTTTTCATTTTCTTATAACTTTTGCAAACATAGTCATTTTTTCGAAAACGAATAGTCGCCAGAAAGCTGATTCGATGATGGATCTGATGGTGGTGGTTTAATTTTATGATTTTTCCGTTTTGGTGCCTTTTTAGCCTGTCAAAGCCAAAGTTGTTGTTTTTGTTGTTTTCACTCCGGGAGGCATAACTTTTGCATCCTGGCTCTGTTTTTCGAAAACGAATAGGCGTTGGAAAGCTGGTTCCGCCCTCTTCTTAGATATCAGACCTATTTTTTGCAGAATTTTCACCAAGTATCTATTTTTTTGTGAGAACTCAGCCTTTATATTTTGAGTTATTTTCTTGGGAAACGTGCAATTAGGAGTTTTTTTTGAGATCCAAGAGGAATATTTTTTTTATTTAAGAGTATATACTGCTATTTTGCAGTCATGGATTTACATCACATTGCACCCCTTACTCCATTCAACTATTTTGGTTGGAAAAAACAAATGGAGATTCACTTGAAACATAAAGGGTTGTATAGGGTAACCATGGGTACAGAAATTGAACCTACATGTGCTACTGAAAAAAGAAAATGGTTTAATAGGTGTGATGAAGCTTATGGTACATTATTTCTGTCTCTTTCATCTGACCTCCTTTTCCACATTGAATCTTGCACTACACCAAATGAGGTATGGGATACTTTGGAGTCTTTGTTTGGGAAGCAGGATACTATGAGAGGGTTTCAGTTAGAGAATGAGCTTATTGGCTTAAATCCTAGGGATTTTGATAGCATCCAGGAGTTTTTCACCAAAATCAAGTCTCTTAGATTGCAGTTGTCATAGTGTGGTGTTCAGAAAGAAGACTCTCAGTTGATATTGTCCATCCTTTCTAAGCTTGGACCTGATTATTCAGTTTTTGTATCTACCTTTTATGCCACTATGGATGCACTTGGTACGAGATTCACTGTTCCATCTCTTGATGAATTTGCTTCATCTCTCATTCGAGAGCAAGCTAAGTTAGCTAGCATGGGCACCGTGAAACCTTCTTGCTCCTCACATGCACTTATTGTATCACATGAGCGCAGAGATCAGAAGGCTTCTACAGGCAAAGGCACGAAACATAAACAAAAGGATTCCAAACCTCATGAGCAGCAAGAGGAGTCCTTAGATTCATCCTCCTCTTCTAAGGGGAAATCATTTAGGAAGGAGAATTCTACATGTGCATATTGCAAGAGGGAAGGACATGCAAAAAATAATTGTTACAAGAAGGACATTGATGAGCTGAAACATCTTCTTGAAACATCAGATTGATTTTCCTTCTAGGATGTTTGCATCACATTCTTCCCCTCATTCTTCTTCTTCAACACAGCATAACATAGGCACAAATAGTTTACATACTTTATTAGATATGAAGGAACATGCTCTTTGTGCTTCTTCAAGTAT